>NESQ01000385.1:0-86969 GCA_003070745.1 Tuber borchii | reverse complement strand
TTTCCGTTCCTTGGAGGTAATGTTTCCATTCCATAAAGGCAACGAGAACAGCCAACAATTCCTTGTCGTGAATGTCATAGTTCATTTCTGCCGAGTTGAGTTTTCGGGAGTGGAATGCGACCGGATGTAGTCGTTTCCCTTGAAACTGCGAGAGGATACAGCCGAGAGCGTAATCGCTTGCATCAGTCTCAACTACCGTATCGCGTTCTGGGTGAAAGTGACATAGGATCGGGGCCGTGATGAAGCATCGCTTCAGGTATTCGAAAGCCTCGTGCTGGTCTTTTCCCCAAACAAAACTTCCTTTTTCTCCTTTCAGCAGGTTGGTAATCGGGGTGCAAATCTTCGAGAAGTTTTTGATAAATCGTCGATAGAAATTTGCGAAACCGATAAAGATCTGGACCTCTTCACCGATGTCGGGAGGTTTCCAAGCCTTAATTGTCTCTACCTTCTTTTCATTCATCGTAACTCCTTCCGTCGTTACAACATATCCAAGAAAATCAACTTTTTTAACATGAAATGTACTTTTCTCTAATGATACTGCCATCTGGTATTCCCGCAACCGTTGTAAGACTTTTCGAACGAGAGAGATATGTTCCGTAAGCGATTTCGAATAAATTAGGATATCGTCTATATAAACGACAACTCCCTGGTCGAGAAATTCGCGGAGGATTTCGTTCATCATAGTTTGAAAAGTTGCTGGTGCATTGACAAGACCAAAAGGCATGACCTTTATTCGTATAGGCCATATCGAGTTCGAAAAGCTGTTTTCCATTCATCGCCTTCGCGGATTCTAATCAGGTGGAATCCATCCTTCAGATCAAGTTTCGTGAAAATACTTGCGTCTCGAACCTGATTCCTTAGTTCCGTCATCAAAGGGATTGGATATTTATTGTGGATGGTAACCTTGTTAAGTCCTCGGTAGTCTACTACTAATCGAAGTCGACCGTCAGGTTTCGGTACGAAGAGAATAGGTGCTCCCGCTGGAGACTTGCTTGCGGTAATTTTTCCTTGTCTCGTCATATCGGTGATATAGGAACGCAGGGCTTGGAGCTGTTTCTCGGACAAGGGGTATATAGGACCCCATGGTGGTTGTGTATCAGGTTTGAGATCGATCGCATGGTCAAAGGTACGACGAGGGGCTAGTTTCTCTGCTGTTGAGGGACGGAACAAATCGAGGTAGTCGTGGTAGCATTCTGGTAGACGATCAATAATAGTAACTTTCTCGTCATCTTCTCTTTCAATTCTTCCTATAACTACCGCGTTAGGATCACTAAGGACGTCTTCGTCCCACTCAACTGAAATTCCTTCGTCTTCTGGCAACAAATGTGATTGACAGCAATCCGCGTTAAATGACCAAGTGTCCCGGTCTCCGATATTGCTGATTGGGTGTTCCTGATGCCACCATCCAAATGGTATAATCATACCATATTTTCCTGCCGGAGCTATTTCGCAGGAAACGAGGGAGAGGTGATGGTTTTTTCCTATTTCTAGGTAAAGGGGATGAGTATAATGCGATCCGCCGGAGGAGATAGTTTCGCCAGTAAAACCTTGGATCTGTACTGCGTCGGATCGAGATTCATAAGGTATGTGAAGGTCATGAACGAGTTGTTCATTGATAAGAAAAATATTTGATCCGGAGTCTAGTAAGACTGGAATCCGATAGCGATTTCCGAGGATATAGATATGTGCATGTCCTTCCGGACAGTTATAACGCAGCGGTTCTTGGGCAATAGCGTTTTTCCGCTTGCCGGACGGAGTAGGAAAGCTCTTGGCTCGTTTAGAAGCCATGTTGATATGTTGTCATAAGGTGTTTGTGACAACGCCCGCGTCGTTTCGACCACTTAGGTCTCCTCAGACAAACTACATTAAACATAATAATTAAAAATTACCTTTATGTTCCCGGGCAGCCCACTACTAGCGGTCTTTACCCCCTGCCGAGGGGTTCCCGAAAAACATAAAAAAAATTCACAAAGGAGCGGGAAACTTAGCTGAAAATCTTTTTTTTTTTTTTTTTTTTTTTTCTTTCTGGGGTTACGCCGTTGCCACCCACACCTTAGGGGACCTTCGCGCAACATAAAAAGGGGCGAGCCCGCTCTTTTTCTACCGCTTCCCTTTTTTCCCCAGCTTCCTGGAAAAGTAGTTGGCCGGAAAGCCCTCTGTCTCGTCCACTTTCCGGTGGCCTTTTTTTAGGTCGCACTGCCCTGGGGGGGGCAGGAAGGAGAGTAGTGAGAGTCAATGGTTGATACTCGCCTCAGGAAGTTCCTCATCCTTTCCCCCGGGGTGAGCAGTAATTTTGCAAATAGGGTGTAACTTTTGCATAAAGGTGGTAACTTTTTTTCGGGTAAAAAATTAAAATTTTTTTTTTTTTTTTTTTTTTTTTGATGGTTTCGCAAGCCATTTTCCTAGGTAACCGTAGATGTCTTTTTCGATTATATCAATCCTTGTTAGTTCCTGCCGGCCGTGACAATTTATTTTCCTGCTTGCTTCTCAAGATCAAGGTAAGCGCCGCTTCGTTGTCATTCTTAACTAGTCGGTTGGCTCCGATGTCTGTCCACTAAGTCAGGTAGACTCGGACTTATGGACTTAGGGAAACCAATAGGTATTGATAAATCGTTTTATGCCATCTCGGTGTCCGATAATTCCCAAACAAGTGAAGGAGAGGATCGATGAACTTGGTTGACTTTTGGGGTGGGTTTTGGATGTGGAGGTGGTTGCTGCACGGCAAGAGTTGTTGTTCGCCGTCGGAACGGAGGTTTAGTTTTATCCCGTCCCTTATTGTTTAAAAAGGTAGTTGCCACGACAGCTTGTCTTCTACACTTTTGCCATCGGTGGTTGTCAAGGTGGCAACGAGTGCAACGGTTCTCCTTTTTTCGTTGAGCTACCAGTTCGTCGGAAATTCCTTTATGAGCCTCCTTCCAGTCAGTATGTTCATCTTTGGAATTATTTTTTGCCTGCATAGGTGTCGTCCGAACAGCCTTCCATCTGGAAGCATATTCTTTTCGACTTTTATCGGTAAAACCATCAGGTCCTTTTCTCGAGTTAAAACCTTTATCATTGTTGACTTCTCGCTTTCGTTTTGTTGTCGCTGTCGGTGGAGTGATTATCGATTTCGATATTTTCCGCCGTTCGAGAAGTTCCTCCTCCTGTCTCCCCACATCCCGAAGAATTTCCATCCATTCTTCATCATCAGCAAACTTAAAATGAGAAAGTCGCCTAAGAATGTCTTCGGGAAGTTTACTCTCCACTCTTACCCTCCACGCTATTCCAGTGAGGCCTGCTTTAATGTTCAGGTTTTCGAGAAGAAGAAGGTAGGTGTCAATTCTGCCCTTGTATGTGACTTTATCCATTTCCTCAAGGGCCCTTCGTTCTTCTTCAATTCCGATATATCGTTTGGTTATTTCTTGTCGGAATCGCTCCCACGTGGAATAGGCGGGGTCTCGAGCGTAACCACCTAAACCCCCCATGACTTTTCGGTATTTTTCCGAAAAAGGTGCGACTTTGTTGCCTTTTGTTTTACCGAGAGCAAACACAATTCGATGGCTATGATCTTCCCATTGCGCAGGATTGCGGTCAAAATAATCTTCGCAAGCCGTTAACCAGTTTCGTACGTCCTGGTTATCTTCTCCTTGAAAGAAATAAGGAGGTTCAGCGATCTGCTTTAATGGTCGCTGTGGTTCGCTAATGCTTCGAAAGAATTCTAGCATAGCTCTGGTACGCGGGGAAACGTCTCTGGGAATGGGCGTTTTCCGAGGAGCGCCTGCCGGCCTGCTGCCCTTTCTGCCTCGGTCGCCTTCTCCATCGTCATCTGAGTCGTCAGGGTTTGGATCTCCACCAGTATTACGTGGCGGAGGCGGGGGTGGTGGCGGGTTTAATCCTTCTCTTCCTTCAACTCCCTTTCCTTTGTCTTGAGGAGTTGATGCCGAATTTTTTGTTTTGTTGGTAACATCATGTGTTTTCAAAGGTTTTGATCTACCTCGGTTGGAGGGTCCAGGTTCGTCATCTGCCGCAACTGAAGTAGCTATTGAGTAAGCCATTAATTGAGCTTCGAATTTTCGAGCAAGATTGTCGATCGCGGTCTGTGATTCCTTGGCTTGTTGATTCAAGATCGCTTGTGCTTTTTTGTGATTATCATTGAATTGGGCGGCAGTAATTTCGTCCTGTCGTTTCAACATTTTTGCTGCTTCGATCTTTTGTTTCTCGAGTTCCTTTTTCCATCTCGCCTCTTGCTGATCGAATCGGCGTTTCAGAACAAACAGTTGTTCAGCTAATTCAAGGTCTCGGCTTTGAGAGTCCTGGTTATCGCCAGCCCGTTGTTCTTGTTGTAGTCTAAACGCTTCTCGGACTTCTTCTCTCAACCGATCTTGTTCTACTTTCATCGCACCTTGGAGTTGTAGTAGGTATTGTCGGTGTTCGGCGAATTCAGCTTCGGTAACTTCCTCGTTTCTGGCTAAGCGTCCATCAAATAGTCGGAGGTTGGTATATGCTGCCTGAATCTCTGCTGTGAAGCTACTTAAAGCAAGATGTGTCTCATCTTGGCTTTGCTGAATTTCTCCCAGGATAAACCGAAAAGCCTCTGCTAATTGGTTTCTGAATTCCACATAGGGGTTGGGGCGAATTCTGGAAGGTCTTCGTGAACTCGGACTTGATGTTGCAAGGAAATGTGAACCTGTCCTACTCAGGGCAAAGGACCCGGTAGTAGGCGTATCTGAGTTATCGGTGGGTGGTACTGATCCTGTCGGTGTGGAACTGTTGTCACTAGTATCCATTGGATCGGTAGGCGGTGGAACAGGGGAGTCTGGTTGTCGTTGATCGGACATGATGGAACGTACGCAATATTGAGGGGAAGTAGCACTCGATAATTGCAGAGGATGGGTTAATGTTTTGCTATGGTAAAGGCTTTACTATAGCTTCGGTAGATTCGGAAGTTGTAGTTTTGTTTCTTATCGTGAATGTTCCAAATCGATTGAAGTGCTAGATTCCGGAGGTTCCGTTCGTATTTTGGACAACAGACTGGAAAGAAGTTGTGTGGGATAGCTCGTTTGCACTTCTTGCAAGAGGGGCACTGGAAGAAGCTATCGCAATCGTAATATTGCCTTGGCATGTGAGGGGATAATGTATCGTGAAGGAGCCTTGGTGACTTGAGGGTAACAATATAGTGTTACGGGGTAACTAACTCAAAGGAATAGAGAAAGTTAGGCCGGGTCGTATTCGAGGTAACGGAGGGAAGTCAGGAAGGCTCAGGAGATGATGGTTCGATAAAGGTAAAGTAATAAAGTAGAAGTTCTCGAATCTTTTAAATTTGATAACTTGTTATATTGTTAAGGTCTCTTCTCCGTTGCTTGATTTTCTCAAACTCCGGGGAATAGCCCTTACTACTTATACTAAATTCTCGCTACTTCCAGATTCCTAACAATCATGTATCTTTCTAAGATTTCAGCTTCGTCAAAGGAAGTGCGAACACTCTTTGACCCTGAATAATTGCCCCACTCGAACTCAGAGAACTCCCGATATCTATTTCATCTGAGGGTGTCCCCACTCCACCAGTAGATAGTCTTCGATCTCTTCGTCCTAATAGACTAAGTTCATATATGTGGTCGCAATGCCAACATACCAATAGTCTTTTATCGTGAACTATCGAGTGATCAGTTCGAATAGTCAGATAATAATACATAATGCATAATATGCATATGCACCGGAAATAAAGTATTCTCACTTTATCTTTCCAATCAGAATTCATCTTCATGGAACGTAAGTCCTTCCGGTATCCCGAGTAGTCAACACAGATGCCTCCAGTTGCTCCTACCGCGGTGAGCTGAGGTTGGACATACGCTCCTCCATTACGGTGGCGCAGCCTCTACTAATAATACTGGCGAGCTATTCTCATGTGCGTAACACATATATGTGGTCGCAATGCCAACATACCAATAGACTTTATCGTGAACTATCGAGTGATCAGTTCGAATAGCCAGATAATAACACATAATGCAGAATATGCATATGCACCAGATAAGGAATAAAGTACTCTCACTTTCTCTTTCCAATCAGTAATCCTCTTCATGGAACGTGAGTTCTTCCGGTATCCCGAGTAGTCAATATAGATGCCTCTAGTTGCTCCTACCACGGTAAGTTGAGGTTGGACATACGCTCCTCCATTACGGTGGCGCAGCCTCTACTAATAATACTGGGGAGCTATTCTCATGTGCGTAACAGCTATTCTTGTGTGCATAACACCGCAGAATCAGTAATGTTCAGCATTGCCATGATGGAAGCCAGAGTGGCTGCATACATTTGCTCCCAGGTACTAAAATAGGCTAATGTTCAACATTCTAAACGGGGTTGAGGACACTGGAAAAATACCATTGATCATTACTCCTTTTGTGTTAAATCTTAACTCTAGTCGCTACTTCTTTCATCCATACTATCAACGATCTCTACTTTAGTGTGACACTAAAAGTGCCTGAACGAAAGTACAGGTTAAGGGATAAGACAACAGTGGAACATAATTTTCGAACATGTGTCCAGGGGATGATCTTCTTAAGATGCCAGAGGGATGCTAGAGTACGATGAGAGGGATAATCCCGGCCCTTCGGAGATGATTTTCAGGGTTGAGAGGTGCTCGATGATAATACTAAAGCCTTTGGCTCAACTCCTTATCAACGATGCTCTTCTCGGCTTAGCAGCCCTCATCATCTACTACCGCATGATCTCTCTTAAGAACTAAGAGAGAATGATGGAGGGTTTCCAGGAGCAGAACTTGCAAGAGTGTTTAATCACCCTAAAGCACCCACACAAGAATGGCAAACCCCACACAAGTGCTAGTCCAGTAATATCCTGGCAGACCTAGAGCGGAGTCAAGCGGGCAGGACAATTCCCGCATGGGTTGTGGTCGACGCCAATTCATACATGTCCCAGTTTTGGTTCGTGGGTTCAAGTCCAAAGGCCCAGAGACAAAAGAGAATTCTGCTTACCCTGTATTTCCCCAAGGACACACTGTCTCCCGGCTATCACAGGGCGTCTCACCCTCGAAAGAAATTAAATTGCGGCTCGAGCACGCCCAGATGATTATAATAAATTAATAGTTCAACTTAAGTTACACTCACTAATTGTATTTTGACGCGGTTTTAACACGTCCATCTTCGGAGGTTTATTTTGGCTACTGTTGTTGGGGGAACAGGATGTTTGCCTGCTCGTCTGTTTGTTGTTGTTTTTACTCTTCATCCTCCGCAGTTTTTGTAAACTATCTTCCTCCCATCACGAAATCGCGATACAAACCATCATCAATTGATTTATCTATCAAGTGACGAGAGAGAAGGATTTCGATATTCTATGTCCCCTCTTTTCAGCTTTCAAATCCTTGTTTTCATCTCACTTTTGTTCATCTTTCTTGTTCCCTGTATCACAAATTGACCAACCACGAGCGCCAGCAGCTGTCCGTTCCCCTCACTAGACACACACTGCCAACTTCCATCTACAGCACAAACTTCTAAGAGCCACCTAATCCATCCCCCCTGTACTTCCCTTACTTCAATCTCCTGCCAGGCACACCCCTCCTTCGAATCTCTAACCGCCTTCATCGCACCATCACCAATGGCCGCCGTGTCCCAGACTCCCGCCTCGCCTCCCCCACAATCACTCGCGAGTCGCGGTCGCCGCCCCGCGCTGATACCTCACAATGCAGATTTGTCAGTCTCGCTGTCCGCTGCCTCCGCCGCGCTAGGAATGGCGTCATATTCGCCAAACCGCGAGAGGCAGCGATCGAGTGGTGTCCTGTGGGTGGTCCCTGGATCTGCGCCGCCCCCGCCTCCACCGCCCCAGTGGGACTCGCAAGGTCAATCACGGGGAAGGAGGAATACTGCTGAGTGGGACCAGGACCCCATGGACGTCGACTGCGATGGTGGTGATGGTCATGATGAGAGGGTGGAGAGGGAATTAGTTCGGGGCCTCGTCGCGAAGGATGTCTTCTCTTGGGTATGCACAAAAAATATTTGACATGTGGAAAAACAAAGCATTTAGCCACCTGACTGCTGCTTTACTGACTTCGGCAATTCTGCTTAGGTAAATTCTACCGATGCTGAAAACGATCAGATATTCAGCGTCACGTCCCGTAGTGGTGGGAAGAACATTTGTGATGCCTCGGGTTCCGATACTGCTCCTACTTCACCTCTCAGTGGGAACTTTCCAGAACAATTAGAATTCCGAAGAAGGAGGTTAGAAGAGGCTGCCCGTGAGAATGTCGGCAGGAAATAGAATCACATATCTACCCGTGATGAACGATTGTTCGCGGGCAATCGATTGGGAAGGTCCATGAAGGTCATGATTAACGCCATCTTTTTATGATGATTATGATAAGACGAAAAAGTGGTTTGGGAGTATTCATTGCTTTTTCTCTGGCTTACTTTCTTATTGCATTGATTTAATAACTCTTTTATATTACCCTTTTCTCTTCTTTTCTTCTTCTAGTATTAGTTTCTTTTGCGTCTATTTATCTTTCTGGAAACTCTATACTGGTACGATGGGGAATAGCAGGTGTATTATGCGGGAAGCAAACGGTGGATGAGACGGCGATTACGTAGAAGTGATGTATCTAATAGAAAACTTTTCTTTTCTGTGAATCCGTAAGACCAGTACCTTATATCAAAAATATAATCGCATACCAGCGCGACAACTTCAATACCGTAACTGATTATTACCAACCCATCACAAACCCATCCATAACTCCCGACATGCCAATTACACATCTCAGAACATGATAGAACCCACCCACGACCCCCACCAACAAAGCCAGGTAAAAACGGTATCGGAAACCACCAGTCTGACAGTCCTGTCGCAGGATCATTAGCCACAGTCCTCGAGCATCCTACCGGTATGCCCCACACCGACTGTGCTTAGCTGCAATCACTACAAGTACTCGCAATGTTGAAGCGTTTTTAGAAAAGACTGCTATTGCATACCGCCAAAATTTGGCTTTTTTTCTCGAATTTGGGTGGTATGCAATAGCAGTCTTCTCTAAAAACGCTTCAACACTGCGAGTAAGGCCATCAAACTGCTTCCCACCCCCACCTACCCACATAGCTTGCCCTTGCCATACCGTACTGGCCCGTACAACACGGTACCTTTTCTCCACCTCCCTCCCCTTCAAGCCCTTCCACACCACTATCACATGACCTAGAGACCCCCCGTACCGCCCCGGAGCGGGCATAAGCTAAACCCGGTTCGTCCACGGTCCGTCAACCTAATCGCCGTACTCTAACCCCACAGCCCGTGGGGGCGGTGCGCATAGGAGGTGCCCGGGTGTACTTGTACGAGAATACGGCACAGGCACAGGTAGTAGGGGTAAGTCGGATGCACTTGCTACCGATATTGCTAAACTTGGTAGCCTTGAGCTTATCTTTTGGTCCGGGTAACCGTCCTCCCCTACAGCCGTGTGCCAAACGTTCTGGCACCCCAGCTACAAGTAGTACCGTGAGACAAAAGGGCTATACTAGTACTATTACCGGTATGCCGGCCAGAGTGCCGGAACTTTTGGCATACCGTTGTGGTGCATTAAGGGCCCAGCAAAACAGCAACAACATACTTCTGAATAAGTCAGGTAGGTGCTAAAATGTGAATATAAGTGGTAGTAAACGCAGACTGGCAGGTCCCTGAACCTGCTTGTGGTGGGAGAGCAACACTATCAGTAGGAAGAAAAAAGTTACCGAAGGCCCCGACTTTCGGACTCCTACTATTTTAGTAGGCGGTATTATATAATCATGAGAGATCACCCATGTTTCCTAATTTGCGTTAGCTTCCACACGCAGATACCCTACCCATTTCGGAAGTGCACCCGGCACTTGGTTACCCCTGAATATGTACTCGCAATCTCATGACGTTTGTGAACACGACCGGGTCCGCATATACGCCAAGACTAAGTGCATATGACCTGCATAGATGTAACTTTTAGTGAAATTAGTAGAGGTTGAAAACACACGATAGAAATAAGAGAACTAAAATCTAGTAGTAAAATTAAGATAAAAAATTAGAAATTATTGTACAGAGCAATCATGGCAGGTCACTCATAGCCAAAGTAGAATAGTATTAAGTAAAACAAAAAAGAAAAGTACAAAGAATAAAACTAGTAATTAAATACATTTCCACCCTCATCCTTAATACAAGCTTCAATACGGAATTGCATTGAGTCAATATGCTTGTTTATCCTTTCTACAGGATAGTTGAGCCACTCCTCCAGCACTACTTGACGAATGCCAGCAGCTGTCATCCGTATTCCTAACCTTTCTTTTATCCAGTCCTTCATTTTACACCATATTGTTTCGATAGGGTTGAGATCAGGGGAGTTCGCCGGCCAAACCAGCTTTGGGAAACCTAAATACTCCCGGGGAGCTTTATGGTAGCGGTGGATATGGGCGGGGGCGTTGTCCTCCATAATTAGGAGGTTCGGTCAGAGGACTTGAGCATTGTGGGTAAAGGGATAGAGAAGGGGGTTTAGGATTCGTTCACGATATATGAACCAGTCTATACCCCCCTTTCTATCCTTTCCTCGCTCTTTCAGTTCAGGGGAATTGATATCCTCAATTCCCATCTCCCTGAGTTGTGCTACCTCAGCCAGCTCAAGTTGATACTCTCTTGTAAGCTAGGTTTCTGCATCTTTCTTCTGCTGCTTTGTCTCGTATGGTATAGTATAAAGATAATATGGAAGTGATAAACCTATTGTAAATTAAAAATTATGTACATAAAAGTAAATAAACAAAGAACTATTATACAGTACCAGCATAGCCATGAAGGATCGCCCCCCAGAACATCACAGTTGCCTTCTTGGGAAACTTAACGTTCATGTTTTGTGGAAGGTATGCTTCCCCGGAGAGTCGCAGTACGCCGCGTGCTCGGCGACGCCGTAGGTCCCCAGTCTCGAAATAGGTTTCATCGGTAAATATTACCTCCTGCCAATTCTAATACCGGTACTGGAGGCAAAAGACTAGTCGGGCATCACGGTGTTCGGGTTTTAAATGAGGCTTTTCTGTCGGCTTGCAGCGGTGGATGTTATTTTCAGTAAGGATTTTCTTTACTGTATTTCCGTATATCTGAAGCCCAGCTAGCATTAGTTTATTTGAATTAGTTACATTAACTTGAAAGTTGCTATTAGATATATATGTAGAATGAATTACCAGCTATTGCAAGTTCAGTATATGACATTCGACAGTGTGCGCTATCAGAAAGAGTAACTTCAACAAGATGCGCCTTATCCTCCTCAGTAATAAGTGACCCCTTCTGAGAGTTAGACTTAGGGGCCAGGTTCTCCATTGCACAAAGGTCCAAATTCCCACTCTCAAGAGAACGTCTCTTCGACTCCCGAATAATGTTTGAACATGTGCTTTGCAAGACACCTGTCTCCTTTGAGATCTCCCGAATTGACATTTTCCGTACCCCCCGGAGTGTGGCATAGGCAAGTATCTGACCTCTCCTGCTCATCGAAGTAGTCCCTCCTCTTGGTTTAACCTGAATGGCAGTAACTGTTATATTGAATTGTTTGAAAAATAGGACTTGGAAAATATTAAGACGAAAAAAGCTTGATGAAGTTGAGTATACCTTCAAGAACTGGGGGTACTTCTACTACCAACTATTTGAGTCACAGTTTCTAATTTTATGCGCTGTCATAGTTCTTTCTATTGGCCTATCTTCCATTTGGTGACGCCTGCGGACCCGGTCGTGTTCACAAACGTCATGAGATTGCGAGTACCTTACTTCATCGGAACCGTACCGGCACTTTTCTGCACAACTACTACCGTAAATCACGTGAATTCAACTACCAGATCATCGCCGGGGGTAAAGTCGTTAGTCTAGGACAGGTTTGATCAGGCGGATTAACAGAATTGCGAATAGCGCGAGGGAAACGATTGGTGCTGAATTTGGTAAGATTACATAAGTAGGCTTGGCATTTTCTCCTGTTCCTAGGCCCACTGATCAGCTACCGTATCATCTCTTAACCTATACTTTCGTTCAGGCACTTTTAGCGTCACGCTAAAGTAGAGATCATCGATCACATGGATAAAAGAAGTAGCACTAGAGTTAAGATTCAACGCAAAAGGAGTAACAATCAATAGTATTTTTCCAGTGTCCAACCCTATTTACTAGAAAGTTCAACATTAGCCTATTTTAGTACCCGGGAGCAAATCTACACAGCCACTCTGGCTTCCATCATGGCAATACTAAACATTACTGACCTCGCGGTATTCTGAGCAATACACCACTTGTGAAACACAATGTTTTTCCTATCACGATTTCCCAAATAGACTACGTACTGTTAGTATCTAGCGCTAGCCATGATTACAAGGTAAGGATTCTGATCGCTTACCACTTTGCCTAGTCCAGTTATGCTTATGACCCACGCCATCAACTTAGCCTTCAGTCACAGTGCTTGAGTACAGGTTAAGGGATATCTGTCCCGGGCAAGTAGTACCTGTATCCGACAAATAAACAGGAATTCACAAAATATAAGGGGAGAAATCCATGTGTATCACAGACTCACGACTCGTATTATCATACTTTCTTACCTGTAATGAGTACTCAAGTATTGTAGGTTACCTGGGATTTGGTCCCCAGTTTCTTGGTTGTGGATGGAAGGGCAGTTTCAGTGTCCATCATTTAGCCTTACCCCTCATATAAAATTCACAACCTCAAACCCTTACAATTCTACTGCCAGTTGCTTTCGCGGGTTTAAGAGTGACCACTGATAGAGTGCATCAAGCAGTATATCTTCTCAGTATCTAAGGCAGATAATTGCCATATTTTAGAGGAGCACCAGTAGTAGAGCTTCAAATTTGGTGCTCCTATTTATGAAAAAATAATAATATCCCAATTACCAGTCACTGGCACTATCCTATAGTGTGGCGAGTCATTTAGGCCTGATTAGAATGTTGAATACTAACCCATTGTAGTAACTGGGAGTAAATCTACGCTCACCCTCTCGTTTCTATCATGGCCAGACTGAGTTGAACGGATTTTACAGTATGATGAGACCTACACCTTTTTGTACGCAATATGTTTTTCTTATCACGATTACTCAAGTGGGTTAGTGTTCAATATTCTAATCTTGACTGAATGTCTCACCACACTATAAAATACAAGGCCCAGGCAATAAAAAGTGGTACAGTGCATAAGTAATGTCTTAGCAGGGTTGGTACACTTGAAAGTGAGCCATCTAGGAAAACAGTATTTCCTCCCATCTTATGCAATTGATAAAGGAAAATCTCTATGAGTGACAGAGATGACCTCTCTTCCAGTACATTTTCCATCAAATCAAATACTTATAGGTACTTGCTCAGGATGGTGCCTGAACCCTTAAACTGGCATTCTGCTTATTGCTGTCCTTATTTCAGCTAGGCTTTAAAGCCCACTGATTGCATTTAAGAGACCAATATTCTTCATATCTACAATAGAAATTACTCTTCTGCCATACTCTATTCTATATTCTTTTTGTCTGTGGTGGTAATGGCTATAGATACTTAACCTTTGGGGTTGAGCACTGTATGGTAAAGGATATAGTTTAAGAGGTGCTTCACCATGACAAGATATTTTTTATGAGAGGACATCTCGGTTGCAGCGTTCCAGAATTATTTCCAAAATCAACCCACCCACCCTGGCGCTGTACCACTTTTTATTGCCTGTCCCTTGTACCAGTCGGTGAGACCCAACCGCACACCCTGACATCTGCTAGCCTTACACTGTACTCGGATACCAGGGTTAGTCCACAAACAGCAGGGATGATGAGGCTAAGAGAGTATTGGGAATAGTCTATGTGTGCGTTGAAAGCCCGAAAAATTCCTCGAACGCTTTCTGCTTTACTATTGGTTGAACTATCTATTTACATATTCCTCTTGGCACTTGGCCTTTCGAGCTCCCATGAGCCTTCTCGAAGGTTCCCAAGTACTAGTTTCTGATAAAGATAAAGTAAAGTGGTGGATCCAATAGAAACCTGTAAATAGATAGTTCGACCAATAGTAAGGCAGAAAGCATTCAAGGAATTTTTCGGTTTTCAACATATGCTCACTAGTGCGTGCACTATTCCCAATGTCGCCCTTAGCTTTGTCGGTCCTGGTGTTCGCGGACTATCCCTGGTATCCGAGTACCAGGAAAACGCTAATCCTCCGGGGCTTTTTGTCCCCGAGCCCGGAGATTTACCGGGCTGACGAAGATACCAGATCCTACCAGATCTCAGGATACCCCTATCTGTATACGTGGATACACACAATCGAATACGGAGGCGGGTAATACAATCGGGGCTATGGTGGTGATGATAATAGTCTAGGGCTCGGTAAGAAGCTCTTGAACAGTTCTCCAAGGTTAATCAGCCAGATATATCCTTGTCTGCTCCGGTTAATAGGCTCCTACCCTTGTAACGACGATGATTAATGCATCACAAAACCCGAGTGATCGGCAATGATCTATCTCAGCCGATATGGCAATCCCTGTTCTAGCTCCCCTCTCCAGAAAGCCCAGTACCCATATCCTACATAAAGTGCCCAAAAATGAGACAAGGTTTGTTTTTTGTTTTTGCTGGTTGGATGGTTGCGTAGCAATGGCCGTCTTTTCGGATAGTCTGCAAATCGTCAGATACGAGCACCGGACAGAAGTGGAAAGGAATGGGAGGTTAAAACTGTTAACAATTATTTAGCTTTAAGGCTCCTGTCACTTCTAACTTGCTGTTATTGTGATACTTGTACGTACAGTACGTTAGAGTGCTCGAGTATTCGTGGCCGGAGGCGTTTTTTTTCCTTTTCGCACTGCGCTCAGATATGATAGGTAATGTATGCTATTCTGCCGTGAAAGTTAGGTTCGATGGGGCTGCGGCTGATATGCTTGTGTGTTGTTTTTTTGGGCTTGCTTTCGCTGCCTGGAAAGCAAACTGGTTGCCTGGGGTTGGGGCTTCACCGCGGTTGTTTTGGAAAGAGGAAGCAGAGGAAGAATAGGCGAAGCGGGGCTTCGTCCCCCCAAGATGGATATCTCCGATGCCGGACTCGTCGTTCTTTAGAGATATAATAGAACCATCCTTACATACAGTCTTAACTGTGCCCACGGCAAAACTGGGAGGGTGAAGGCGCCAAAAAAGGAAGTTGTTAGGGTTAGGGTGACAAAAAATTACCTAGAATCGATCCCTGTTCGTTACCAGCCTAATTTCGTCGTAGGAAAGGTGGAGAATGTACTCTACTCGAGTACCGGTACTCGAGCAGCACTGTACGGAGGTACAGGGCCTAAGTTTTGTAGGTTCCACAAGCGAGGTCTGCCATCCTCACCACCTGTGGAACCTACAAAACTTAGGCCCTGTACCTCCGTCCCGGTACCGGTATTGTGATGACGTACTAAATTTAGTACCGGTACATACACGACTAAAGTGCAGTTCACACAGGACCCGTCCTGTTGGAAGTACTATATTATTATGCGGTACTCCGGTATCAGCACGCGCATATGTTGGTCATGCTTGACCGGCGGGGGCTTTGCACTTGTACTAGTACTTGCACTTTTTCTTCCACTCTGATAGCATATCATATTACTCGTAACGTCGCTATTGCATGCAACCAAAATTCTGAGGTTCTGGCCAATTCTTGGCTGTATGCAATGTTACGGCATTACGAGTGTGCATTACTGGTATTGTCATTGGCTCTGACAGGCCGGTAGAGTACTCGAGTATTGCACCTCGCATTGGAACCTCGAGGCTAGACCACACAACATTTGTACGACAAATCAAGTCCCCCAAGGGCTCCTCATGCTTTTTACGCACAGGGCTCCCACGGTACTCTGTGATCAAACAGTCCGTCCTTCGCACGAGAAACTGGTGGTTGTTATAAGGTTTTGGGACTCAATATCAGATCCCACAGCTGCCAGCTCGATGATGGGATACATGCCACGACAGCCAACCTCAAAACATAAGTCAATGGAAAATGAGAAAGGAGGTAGGGAGCAAACCGCCTGTCTCCTTTTCCCATATCCCCACAGCCACACTCCCGTGGTTAGACCATGCGATTGCACAAAATAATTTAGTGTAGCCTGCCTATGATAGCATGAGCTTCGAACCAGAGTCCCCCACGGAATACTACTTCTTACACTTTTGTTACCCGAAGCCTCGCTACAGCATTATCGAGCTGACGGCTGTACGGCAGTTAAAGAGTATTTTTTTTGTCGTCCCCAAAAACCAACAGCTGACCCCGAAAACCAACGGCAATTCCAGCGGTCGCTGCTTAATCTAGGAATAGGTAATGCCATCATGATCTGGTCTGAGACATTCCCCGGAATAGAAAGGACTTTTCCTACTGTAGCCTTCTTCTCGTTCTTCAAGAGTCTCTAAAGTCGCAATAATCTATCGAAGAAACAGCTCGGCAATGGATTCTTAATCCCATGAAAAGCACCGGCTAAAGTTTTGGTCTGGTATCAATGCCAGCATTTGTTACAGATAAGGGATAAATTATGATTTGAGTCCGAACTTAGTCTTAGCGCTCAAATACGCACAGACAATTGGCCATCCATTTTTTTGATTCCCGTGTTCTAGTATTCGAGCAACTTCTTCTGCACACTAGACGCACGGATAGTGGTGGGCCTGCCTGGGACAAATACCAATCAATTGGGCCATGTCAACCAACCGGGACAAGCCATGAATGCTTGAGCAAAAGTGCCAGTACGAGTAGATGGATTGAATAAGCAGAGATTTTATCGAATCAAGACAAATACTCAAATAAACTCGGGGGTGCGAAGCAGTTCAATATCGGGTGGATGGCGAGGTCAGGACAAATACCCGCTGCAGCTACCAAGCCCCGAGAGTGCGAAGTGACGTGTAACTTACTAAGACACACTCCCCGCAGCCACAGCTGCGCACTCAAAACGCTCTCCCAGCTACGGTATCTCTTCCGAGTGGCGGATGCTTTCAAACGCTATTATCGTCACTCAAGTTCACGGAGCCTATTCGCTCTGCTTTCACCGCTCGGTTATACAAGCAAGTAATCTTCTGAAAACGTCGGGCATATCCTCTTCGCACAACCTTGCGAAACTCACTTCTACTCGTAGGAGGCGAGAATGTCTTACATATGTGCATCAAAGTGGAGAGGCACACGGGTTTTTATTCTGTTTGTTTTTTATCACAGGGGTCAGCATAGTGGCGATAACCGAGTTACTCTTGGTAAGACACCCTCTAGCCTTGTTATATCGCCGGAATGTGATTGTCATCGGCCCTAGGGCTAGCGAATGGTTTGCTTTAGGCCCTCACAGTATTTGTTATAGTGAGTGATAACCTGTGACGGGTAGAGGAGGAGGTGGTGACTATGGGTGATTGCTCATGATTGGGATCTTAATTTTTCGAGAGCAGAGTTAAGCACTTGCTTTCTGTTCGCTAGGTATTGCTGATTGAGTGCTTCAACTTTCCCACCAAGGACAAGAGTGTTGGCGGGGGTGAGGAGTAGTACTCCTCTAGCGACGGTGACGTTTTTCAGGACCATCTACTAGAATCGTTAATACAGTTTTCAATCATGAAGGTAAAGGAATTTTATAACAAGAACCTTGGTCCCCATCGGCATATCAACCTGAATCCCCTGCACATCGTGAAGCTCGATTCCATAAACCCCCCTGCCCCCAGCATCCTCCATGAGGAGCTTATGGGGGCCAGTTTTCGCAGCAACCACAGGAGGCCTCCCAGAAAATCCACCTTCCCCACCATCACTTCCCTCCTCTTCAGGGACTAGTCTTATGACTTCTTTACCCTTCATGATTTCTCCCCTCTCGTTCATCTCAATCCGATCGATCTGGTTGATTTTGGAAGTCCCCATATCCTCTATCCCCGTGACCTGCACAGCGACAGGGCCAGGGAGGACAGTGCTCTGAACATCTCCATCGGTAATATTTACCGGGAAGCAGAGGTTTGCGTGCGGTTGCAAGGACTCCGTAATATCAGAGGACAGTATGCGGAACTTGAGCCAGCCGAAGAGGGCAGGCCCAGTGGGGATCTGGCGTTGAGAGGAGAGGGAGGAGAGCAAGGTTTGCAGGTATGTTGGACGGATATGCAATGAGTAGTTTGTAGAAAAGTTCCGGAGGATAGTATCTATGGGTGGTAGTGGCATAGTCGATAATGGTAATGGTACTATTGTGAGTCGCAGTGAGGGGGGTGGTGTTAATGACTGGAGGGTAGAATAAAGAAGGGAGAGGAGAATGAAAAGAGGAGGACATGATAAGAATGTAGCGGCAATTGCCGTGTTATATATGAGGAGCCTCAGGGTTAGGGTATAAATTCCTCAACCCTCAGGACTGATAACGTGACTTGGTGGTAGCGGATAATTCACGAACATTTACGCGAATAAGTAACAGCATTAGCAACTCAATACATAGCTTCAATCATTGAACCCTCAGAATAGTCGGTCGAAATAATCTATAGTTCATGATTCTCTTTTGCTAGAGTACCCTTCAGCTGGACCCCAACTAAAATCCGCCCAACATACTAATCAGTTTCCCTGACAAGTCAACAACAGTACATATTCCCCTTTACAACCTACAATGCCATCGCTCTCACAAACAACATCAGCCATCGCCTCAACAGCAGCAATTCTAGTAATATCCTCATTCATCATGCCGCTATTTAATAGTAATAAGCTACCCGTCGAGGGCCGTGTACGTTCCTCCCCTTTTGTATCTACCGGGTGTGCAACTTCAGCTGACGGAGGGTGTGGTATAGCTCGTTGTGGTAACTGGAGGATCTCAGGGCATGGGCTTGTCTGTCGCAAAGCTATTAGCTTCGAAGGGCGCAAATGTAGCGATTATTGCGAGGAATAGGGAGAAGTTGGATAGGGCTGTTGGTGAGATTCGGGTGCCGTACCCCTCTCTTTTAATTCTGCTCTGGTGCAGTGGATTGTTAATGAAGTATTAGGCGTCGGCAGCCAAAGAAGAGCAAAGATTTATTGCAGTGAGCGCGGACTTGACGGGTGCTAGTGAGGCTCGGAGGGCTTTGGAGGAGATTCGAACTTGGGGTGGGGCGCCAGATATCGTTTGGACTTGTGCAGGTTTGATCTCGTGATGCTTCTCCTTTGAAACGAAAGAACAAGACTGATGCAGCTCCGGGACGTAGGAGAAGCATTCCCAGGCTTCTTCAAAGACCAAGACGTACAATTACTCGAAAAACAAGTCCAAACGAACTACCTATCGGTTCTCTGGACTGCACACGTGACCCCCCTTCCCTCCATCCGCTGCTCCCCCTATTAGATGGAGACTAAAACCCACCCAGGCTGCTTTGAACATAATGACCCAATCCCCTCTCCCACCTCAATCCCCCAAACGCCACCTAATATTCACCTCCTCCGTAATGGCCTTCTACCCACTAGCCGGATACAACGCCTACACCCCCTCAAAGGCCGCGATCCGCTCCCTCGCCGACGGTCTCCGCCAGGAATGCCACCTATACAACATTGCCGTACGCGTCTGCTTTCCCGGCACCATCTACTCCCCCGGCTTCGAAACTGAGCAGCTTATGAAGCCAGAGATCACCAAGATTCTCGAGGGTAGTGACGAGGGGCAGTCGCCAGACGAGGTTGCGAAGCAGTGTGTTAAGAGGCTGGAGAAGGGGCATGCTTTGGCTGTTAGCAGCTTTATGGGAGAGACACTGAGGGCGGCGAGTTGGGGGGCTAGCCCTAGGGGGAGTTGGGTTTGGGATACAATATTTGCGTGGATTATTAATGTAGTTTGGTTGTTCATGGGGCCAGTTATGGATTCTGAAGTTGTAAAGTATAGGAAGAAGAAGGGAGATGGAGCTTTTTACTCTGCTCCTCCTAAGGGGGCCTGATGTAGGAGGTTTAAAATCTTATGGTTGGGTAGCTGCGGTAGCGTAGTTGGAGGGCAATAATATATTTGGGTGGTTAAAACTCATTGATGCCCTACGTCTTGCACTGCTCGAGCAGACTATAGGTTAGGTTAGGAGGCCAGGGCTCAGGACATTCAGAAACGAAAAGATGTATCATAACCAAGTGACAACATTCCATGCAATACCATGCTTGATATTAGCATACCCCCCTTAATTTAGCTCACCGTAGATCTTCCATGCTCGGGGGAGAATATTGACTTTGGCAGCCCAAGTCAACCATACATCTCTCAACAAAAGATCATCGTACAAGTACAAACAAAAACCAAAACCACCGTTTAACGCCTCTTTTTTGAAGGACCCCCAAGACCAACTCTATAAACCCCCCAAATATACCCCAGCCTAACAACGCCCAAATCCCAGGTCATACGGATAGAGTCCTGAACCAACCGCACCTTCGTCCCGGAAACTTCGTGCCAGGTAATCGGAACCTCCACTACAGGAACACCTAAGTACCCCGCCAGCAATAAGATCTCAATATCGAAGATCCACCCCTCAGTGTGCATGAATGGGAATATGTCCTTGATCGCGGCCCTAGAGAAGAGTTTGAACCCGCATTGTGTGTCGTGGATATGTCTGATGCCGAGCGTCTTGAGGAGCGTATGGAACGAGTGCATGAGAAAATTACGGATGAATGAGCGCTGGAGAGTGAGGGTTAGGGATTGTTCTCTACTTTTAATTATAATTAGATGAAACGGGAGGGTTTACTTTTACAACAGCATCCGTAGTGACCATGTGAGCTCTACTGCCAACTGCAATGCCGAAACCGTCGTCTTCCACGCTGCGCAATTCTTGCAACAGCGACTTTGCATCGCTAAACTTACTAGCCCCATCAGCGTCCGCGAATATAGCATATTTTCCACGAACATGTCGCATTCCATGAGCTACAGCGCCGCCTTTGCCGCGGTTCTTCTCGAGCACGCATACCCGGATGTCCCCTTCTGTGAACTCTCCAGTGTGGATTCGCGAGCGGGCCCAGTCGAGAGCGACATCGGCGGTATTGTCGGTGGAGCCATCATCCACAATGAGAATCTCCCAGCCGGCGGTGACACTGCTATCATTTGCGCCCCCGTTGGTTCTCTTCTTGTTCAGGCCGTATTCGTCATGAAGGAAGGTTACAGCTTCAGCTAGCATAACCGGCAATCGTTCTGATTCATTGAATGCAGGAACCACTACTGAGAGGATAACCTCTTCTTTCTCACTCGAATATGTATCTGGTAAGGGAAGTGTCGATGTGGTTTTCCCGTCCTTAGCGATGGTCCGGTAAGCTCTTTCTGAGTTTGTCTCGCGACGGGGTGTATGCGCGACAAGTAGGATGAGTATGTAAGACTAAACATATCCAGAAGCTCAATTAACCCCCCCTAAGACACTGCTACTACCTTGAGAAATGAACTAGGCTATCTTACAGTTAAAATCCCAAACCCAAGAAGCCCCAGAAACCCGCAGAGAACGACGGTAATGGGGGTATTCTGCAAGCTAGATACCAGCAAGACGAGAGGTGCGTTTTGGCCCATTACGGGCAAATTGGGTATTCCAGGAACTTCGCTAGCGACGTCGTGGTGGTACAAGAAAGAGAACAAAATGGCAGAATAAGGGAATGGATGCGGTCAGAAGCTGAGGGAGTGTGATGGTAGAGGAGGTGAAGAAAAGAGAGAGTTGTTGGGACTCTGGTAAACTCGGAGTCGCGAAATAGGAGAGGTGTTCACTTTTGGAGCCTCATGGTGAGATTCTGTGAGACAATGTTACTGTGTGAGGTGGTTCAGAATCTATGCAACAAAGGGTTACCCGGCTATGGGGCAGTTCCGTGGTTCCCTTCAGGGGAAAACAGTGGCATATTTTCTTGAATCACGAGCTTTCGCCCGGATGGGGTCGATTTTAGATGCCTGGCACCGCAAAACCTTAAGCAACGCCGACCTTTCTTGGCGAGAACCCGTATCGCGAGAAAATACGGTATTTCTATGTTAACATAAAATGCTGGGAGGGGCAACAAACCAGGGGAGACAACGAACACAGGGCGGTAGTAGTGGCGAAAAGTGGTGTCTGACTGGCACTAGATAGCGAAATAGTTAGTTAAGGGCAGCAAAAAAGGTAGATGCGACTGCGTCTTGACTACAGTGTCGGAAACGCAGTTGCATATTTCCAAAGCAATGCTATATTTTCTTTAACTTTAGAATGTGAATCCCAAGATCGATTCCCTGCTCCAACTGAAGTTCTATTCTATATGTGGGAGCAAATAGGAATTGATTTAGAACGCCAGATTGCTACTATTTTAATGTTGGCTGATGGGATAGTAGATGTAAGACCTTCAATCTTATGGCATGGCTAACTTAGGGGATGTATAAGAAACAGGAAAAATCACCGGGAACAAAAGCTTACGCCGGAGGAAGAAGAGGGTGCTGTTGAGCGTTATAAGCACTTGGGAAAATGTGACTTTCCAGCTACTGTGGAGGATGCCCATGAGCACACTCTTTATGTTAACCAATAATGGGTACCTTGTGGAGCCTTGGTAAATATTGGATGAAGGTGAAGGACAACTTCTATTACAGGCACCCCATGGTGAAGCCGAAATTCAATAAACAGTTAGACATTAAGGGGTGGCTCTCTGAAGGATACCAAAGATTTATATATGATTCTAGTTTAGATTACTCCTCGCATATACAGTCCCTGGTAGATATTGTGATAGAATCGAAGTGCCAAACTCCCACTGTTCCATGAAATTGATTCTTGTCCATGAAATGAAATTAACCCTCGATGGCTAGCTTGTTACCGACGGGGACTCCTGTATCTCAAGAGGCGGTCAACGACGATGCCGATCACGAGTGTGAATTATTTCTGGACGGGCCGCTGGAAATTGGTTGTCCTAGAGAGGGGGTATTATGGATCATAGCACAAACAGTGGCCGACTGCGCTCGTAATGTTGTAGCGTTTTTAAGAATTGCTATTGCCTACTATGATACCTAGATCCAAGCAAGAGGGCCAAATTTATCACAAGTATTGGCTATGTGCCAAGCCTTCGCTTAAGTTAATTCAGCTCCCGCATCCTTAGCCTCTGCATGCTACTTGTATCACCCCCGTAGTAGCCAGCATCCGGTAGCTATGTATCACTATCGCTGCCATGCCGGTACGGGGCCGTGGGAGACCGTGGAGAAATTAGTTTACGGTTGCTGGGCACAGCATTGTGTGTAGAGAGTGTTATTATTTTCCTAGGCGCAAATTTTGAAATCGGTAGCCTTGTGATGCTTGCACCTAGATCCTTAGTAGTGTAGTAAGATGTGATCTGGTGACTGATGTGCTGGTATTGGGAATGTACCTACATAGGGATGAGGGGAGGCGTCGTCCTGCGATCCGCTCACCATCTCCTGAGATCGCAGACCCAGACCTGTCAGTACGACGCTGGTACAAGTCCCCCTCAAGAAGTACCTGAACATTTGGACAGAAAACAGGGATAATACAGGGATAATACAGAGATATTTCAGGGATATTTCAGAAGTAAGACACCTCTTCGAGGTCTGTGAACACTGTTTAACAGGGGCAATTTTGGTGAGAATTCCCTAAAATGGCGTTTACCCACCCAATGTTCAGGTACTTCTTGCTGGGTACTTGTAACGCAGGTACGTTTTCTCATCAAGTTCCTCGTTTCTGCCCTCTGGGAGTGGCTAAATTAAATTCAGCTGACCGGCCTCTTCTCTCAAGACCCTGGGTGTTCACACTTGTTGGAAACTATTGGCTGGTCCAAAGGACCTCTCGAGGTGCGTCACGGAAAAACAAAGTTCCGGCCGTTGACTAGACAACACCGCCAAACAAACAGTAACACCTTCCCCACCATTGCCGCCAAGCTAGCTCCACAACAGGTACAAGTGCCGGTATCTCTTGCATCTGATTTTTTTCCTTCACCTCAGCAGCTTCCGGTGAGCTACTTTTCAAAAACAAAATGGTCGGCCGGCTACCACTCAGACTTGCTGCAACAATAAGTAAGTTCTTGTATATTTTACCCCTATTTTTTTCACGGTGAAGCTAATGATATTTGCATGGTTAGTATTCTTATTTTCCTTTCTACTCTTTATTTCCGGATGGATCCTCCAACAGAAATCACTTGCAGCTCTTCAGGCGGCCCTGAGTCAGCCGGTACCTACTCCATATGTGGCGGCATCGTCGAAGCACAAGCCAAAACCACCTTTTCAATTAATTGATCAGACTAATAATATCCCGGTGCTGAGGTCGAAAAAGAATCTGAAAGCTGCTCATTTCCAGTTCGTGCAGGAGAAGGAAAATGTGTGTCATAGCTTGATGGTGCTGGCTGAGTTGGCGAGGTTAGGGACCCAGGCGGATAAAATACTGCTGTATCCGAAGAGCTGGATCGGGACCGAGGAGGGGACATGGAGTCGGCTATTGAAGGCTGCGGGGGAGAGGTTCAAGGTTAAAGTGAGGGCTGTAGGCGATTTGGATGGCGAAACTCGTGAGCTACCTCTTCTATTCTTCACACCTGCGAAAAAAAGAGGTAAAAGGAATTACATACTGACGGAAAACAGTAGGGGGCGCAGGCCCCTCCCTCCTCCATGCCCTCGCGGAAACCAGGTATGACCGGATCCTCTATCTTGAGCCTCTAGGTCTTCCTCTTCGCAACCTCGACCACCTCCTCTACGACACCCTCACCGCTCCGATTGTTGGCACAAGGTCTTACTGGCTCCCCCAAGTGGTCCAGCAATTAGGCCCCCTCTCCGGCCAAGTCCTTCTCCTAACACCTTCCGCCCGCTCATTCAATCAAGTCAAACAGGCCCAGATAGAAAATCCTAAAGACGGTCCTATATCCATTATAAACAACCTTCTCTCCTCCCACAGCCTGATTCTCCCTCAGCACCCCTACGCAACAAACATCTTCGAATTCAGGGCAGTCGATCACAGCAAGTACACCCTGAACGATTGGGACCCTGTAAAAGTGAGTGAGGAGAGTTACTACATCAGCTTCAAGGACGAGAGCGCGCCAATGCCCTGGTTCACCTGGGGGCGGGAGGTCATGGAGAAAATCAGGCCCAAGACGTCTGACGACGCGATGGTCTGGAAGGCATTGTATGACCGCTGGGCACGTGTCAGAATGAATGTTTGTGGGCTAGATCTTGAATATTTGAAGTAGAATTAGGGCGTCCAAAAGGGAGAGATTCGTCAAATTGGTTTGTCTTTTGCTTTTTGTTTTTGTGCATCGTGGTTATTTGAGCGTGCATCATGCCAGAAGGCAATTGCGATTGGATGGCGTTGTTTGCTTTGAAAGGGGGTTTACGAGATCAATGGTTTCTCTTTTTGTTTTTAGTTTCGAATTGCAGTGTTTCGGGGCTTCTTATCGCTTCCTGGCTTTCGCCGGAGGTGGCGGTTTGGGAATGGAGGCTTAGGTACTTGTATAGTACTTTGGGTGCATAATACTATAATGCATAGATACTATCATAGAAGCAGAAATACATCAAGTATTTTTTTCACGCCTACTTTTCTTCCATTTCTGTTAGAAGTCTATGGATGCGTGATGATATCTATAAGGATACTCGAGTAGATCGCACAATAGAGAGGCGTTAGCCTAGCTTAAGTTAGTTACCATAGGAGCTGGGACAATTGAGCCTTAAGCCAGGGCGTTGGAACTGCCTCTCATACGGTAGTCGGGTTTGTTTTGCCTGGGGTCATATTGAGGGTGATCACGTGACATTGAGGGTGATCGGGAAGCAGAAGAGTGATAAAATATGAAATTGTGTACTATGGTTTGATTACTGCCGTATTATCATGATCACCAAACGGTGGGCAGTCTTCTCGTGCTGCTCTTGCTCGCGCAACAACTCTTAGTTGACAGTGAAGTAGGGGAAAGGCGTGTAAGTCCATGACTATATGGACTATAGCGGATACTTGGGACGAGGTTAACCATTCGGTCTTTTTGCTATTGTTGAATTTCTTTGCCGGTTATGGGGTGACTATGACAGCAGCTAACTATCGTTAAAAGATGTAGATATGGGGAAATTTACACGGGAAATAAAAGCTAGGAGGTTGGTGGAGTTAGTGATGGTAGGGGAAGGTGAGGAAATGCTGGAGGAAGGCGAGGATAGCAAAGCTATTGATTATGTCGTTGGCCCTCCTAAGGGGTTAAGAGCAATAACACTAGTCACAGATGTCAGGTAAAATTGTGCAAGGGTTCGATCGTTTTTAGGCACAAAGATTTTCATTTTTTTTTCAAATCCGTAGGTGATGCTTCCGTCTCTGCGGGCTGTTGGGCGGGAAGAGGCCACAGTATGGTATTTCGAATACCCTTATTTTTGGTATATTTTTTGCTAAGGTTGCAAGGGAAGTAGGTGGCGGGCATGTGAGAGAAGGAGGGGGAAGATGAAGAGGAGAAGAGGAAGAACAAGAGCAGGGAGAAATTTTACTCGCGTATTTCCCAAAACGCCAAAGGCACCGCCAACAAATTTTTTTTAGTGGTTAACTTGACTAGACCAGACCACTCCATTAGGTCAAGTCCAATCATTACCGAGACTAGAGAGGGATAGAATGGAATATTGTGGAATCTCGTGGCTTATTCCGTCGACAGGTCCTTTTCTCCGTGGTAGCTTCGGTACTATTTACTCAAGGTAGCTCAGTTTTAATTCCCTAGGATCCGGAGGTGCAGCGTCGTCACATACCGGCGGAGAAGAGGGGTAAAACGTGACGTCTATGTCTACCGGAGCTTGACGGGAAAAGGGTGGACGGCATACCGATATAAACCTCGAGTGCTTTTTTCTTCTCGTAGTTACCGTATTTCGGGACTTGGCGCATTGTGGTATTTGTGTGTAATGTTATTGGTGTTTGTGTTGACAATGTAGTGCTGCCGTCACTTGCAGTTTGTGATATGATGCAGTTGCCCAGTTGGGGCCGGCAGGTGCCGTGATCTCATTGTTAGAGTTGACAGCTAGCGGTATTAGTGAATATTGATTGAATTGGGAATTTTCCTTCGTGTCCCGTGTCTTCGTCTCGCGATACTACTTGCACGGAGATAATTGACGTTCCGCTGGCGTTTTTATAGATGACTTGTTGTGGGCTCCGGTGAGGGGCTATGCCAGAAGAGTGCCGACATGACTATTTGGTGATGAAGGAGTTGAGGGGCTATTCTGGGCTGGTGTTATGAGGGAAAAAAAGGGACAATCGTCATTTCCGCTGGATATGGGTGTCGATTAGGAAGAAACCGATTTTAGTGGCGAAAAAGAATACTGAAAAGGAATCCGATGGCAGTGCTGATTACCTCCCGAGATTTTGGAATCCTATCTGACAGGCCAGGATACTTTCTGTCCTGTCTTTTTAACGTGTGGTGGTTCTCCAAGTGGTAGTCTTGGGTATTGTGTTTCACGATTCCCTTGAGAGGTGTCAAAGTTAAGTCAGCATTTACTTGTGAAAACTCAAATGAAAATTTTTCTGGTAGTACCCTGCGAGAACATTCTTAAATTTGTCACTGATCCATGGTAGTTCCCCCAAACTTACCGACTAAGATAGAGCCTATGCCATCCTAGCATTAGGACCGCTGTGGTGCCCCTGGTGTTTTTCCTGGCCTAGGGCCTCTCACCCACTAGTATCCCATCGTATATAAACATTGACTCCCCCAATAAAGGCCTTCTCTTGATATTAACGAAACAAAAAAAACAAAAAAAGACAATCAAAGATGACATTACGGCAGATAATGTTTTGCATGGTCCTCGTGGCTGCTGCCACTGGCTATGCCTTTCCAATTCAACAGCCCGAAGAAACCCAGCTTGCGCCTGCTGTGTGGCCTGAAGATGAGGATTTGGTATTCACATATTTCAAACGACAAGGTATGATTTTTTGCAAATCCTGCTGAGCGATAACCTAGCCTAACTGGAGCTGGATAGCTCAACCGAAGCCTCCTCCACAGCTAGATCCGGCCTCGGCGAAGACGAAGGATGGCGAAGTATGGCAACCATTAAGGGTCAATGAGAAGCCGAAGACGGCAGATCCGTTACAGCGAGTGAGGCAAAGCGATGTGGATGAATATATTAATTAGGGGGCTCAGGGTGATGGATTGGAGATCTGTTATAGGGGACCCGGAACTCCCTTCGTTATGGGGCTGCTGTTTCTCTTAGTGTTCTAGTGTGTGATACTTGTGTAGCTTGGAAGAAAGGGGAAAAGGAAAATGGTGACTCTTATACTTCTAGTTATTTTTATGTTTGATTAGTGTGAAAAATTATTCCGCGTTCCTTTAAGATAAGCTCCTCTAGCGTGATGTAGTCTTTGTTTGTGTGTTAAAAAAAGCCGATATTGCACACGCGGCTAGAACCACAACTAAAAATTCACCCTCGTAAAACGCCGGCGGCTTTTTTGCTGTCATTTCTATTTTATCGTTAGCTACATTTCAGCGTCTCTCCGCTTTTTTATCTTTGCGAGTTTCCTCTCCTCCTTCATCCTCTTTCGAGCGGCATTCTTGCTCTCTCCTTGCTCTTCCTCAGCGTCTAACCATGCCTGGTACGCCGCCTCACTAACGTCATCGAGGATGAACTTGCCCAAGACACCAGCTCTGTACCGTTGCACTAACCAGTATGCTGTAGCGTCAAAGTCGGGGGCTCCCCCTTTCAAAAGCCTTCCGGTTGCTTTGGCTGTTGCGGTAAGAAGCTCTATTATGTCGTTTGTGGGATGATAGTAGTCGGAATACAACGAGGGGTCTCGGAGGTTGAGATGAAATAGGAGGTAATCGGCCAAAGTAGTTGCGTCCAGGAGGGAGCCTTTGACACAGCCTACCAGTGCTAGGGATAACATCGTTTGTGGATTCGGCATGTATGGCACAAAAACACCTACGTCCGTTCGGAGAGTATTAAGATTACGGATAGATGGAGAGAGGAACAGGAATGAGGCTGACCAGGTGAGTCCATTAGATACACCAATGGATCATCCGATATCTTTACTGTCATCGAGACCTTCCTGGTTACTCCAGGCTCGCCGCCTGTTATGGCGGCTTTCTTTGAATTCCCTGTGCCCACTCGACGCATGGCATTCAGCAGAGTGGATTTTCCCACATTGGGCATTCCGACTACAAGCATTCTTGACCCAATCATGTTGTCGGCCGTTGCCGCCGTGCCTATAGTCTTCATGAGCTTTTTGCCTTTCTACCTCATGGTGGGGTCTTCTGCTCTTGGTATTGCATGGGGGAGAAGTGGGAAAGAAGAGGGGAAGCACCTTTGGCATAGTCAATGATCTTTTGAACGTCCTTACGATTTTTGCTGTCTGAAAAAAAAACTTTGTGGGGTCTGTGCCATTTCCTGATGGTTTCTTGTGCCTGGGTATAAATGCCGCAGTCAGCCTTACGAACCCTAGCCCTCTAGGATTAGTTGTAGTAGTGCGGGCAGGATCTGCTTTAGTGGTGCATGGTGGAAGCGAGATGAATATGGTAAGTGGGCTTGGTGTATAGCTGAGCAGATCATACCCCCCGTTATCACGCCTAATCAATAATGCCTTTGGCCCACACAACCATTGGGAACACGAGCATTGGGAATCAATGCATACACATGCTAGTAATAGGTGTAGGAAGCAGAAAATAGAATCACGGTAAGGGGTGCGATGAGAGGAAGCTTTTGCAAACCTTCAGATCCAACTCCTCAGCCGCCAAGTCTCTTTTGGTATAGACTATCAATCTTTCCTTCTCCTGCAAGGTTTCTTCAAACATCGGATTGCGGGATGATAGCGGGACTCGGTAATCCCGACACTCAATGATCAATTCCACTGAAGATACAAGCTGCTTCATCCTATCTAACCCTGCACGGTGATGGCCGAGAAAATATGACGTGATGAGATTTGAGGGGTAAGGGAACTCTCTTCGAGGGACGAAAGAAGAGTTCTGTGTGTTCGGCGACCCGGGGCTCGGTGCGAGCTTTGGCGCGATAGACGGGGACCTGGTATGCATACGCACGCAAGTGCCGAGTGATGATTGCGAATACACAAAACACCGTGCAGGAGGCATCATATTTCGAGCAGGTAGGAGATTCATCTTGCAGATAAAGTGAAGAATGCAATAAAATCCCTCCTCCACGAAAGGAGCTATGAATAAATAAAGATTGCGAAAAAATCTGTTGATCGCAGGCCCTTGTGTGTACCGATTGCCAGCAGTCTGGTAAAAGCGCGAGCCAAGAATATCTTTGATATCGCTGGTATGCCAAGCCTTTCACGAGGGGTTTTGTTATTCGTTCAAGGCAAGAAATGCTCGAAAACAGGGGTGCGTGTTTAAATGGACGGTCGCTGTTGCAACGAGTTCGGCAACTCAGCAACACCGAAAGAAACGTCTGGGCTTGCCGTTTTCTCCCGGTCCATTTTCCGGGCCCTGATATTGGTATTGAAATTTAAGCCTTCAATGGGAGTGGGCCAACAGTCCAGGGTAGATTATCTGCCACAGTCAGAAAGCGAATGTCCAAGAGAGCGAAGCGAGAGAAATTACCGAACGTTGGTCCAGCTCTCTTTGCGTGAGGACGCGTTTTTTTGCCATGATGCAGCAGGAAACCCTGGAATTGCGGTTGAGTGGTTGTCTGCCTTGTGCCAAGACATGTAGGTCCTTTACCGTAAGAATCTAGCGGGAAACGCTCCGTCACTTGCAGAACGTCCAGAGGAGGACGAATATCTAGGGGTACAATGGGGATCTGGTGCGGGTTGTATATAAAGTATTCGACCTTGTTAGATCCAGTATCTAATTCAGAGCCTTTTTGGGGGACGCTCCTAAAGTTCGCAAAGACTTGGAAATCTTCATTCAGTATTTGCTTTTGGCACTTGGTATCCAGGTATTCAGAATTGTGGCGACCCGCTAGAGAAGTTGCTTGAGGACAAGGAAACTGGAAAGTGTCCCTGCATCCGTCATACGGCAACAACAGAAGCCTCTCTTATTATTTTTACGGTAGAGCAGGGTTGTGCAGAGACTCGGTGCTATAACTGGCATTTCAACTTTGAAGGCTAATATGACTGCGCTCCTAAATCCTTGATATTCCGGCCTCACTTCAAGATCGAGACTAGAATACGGTAATAAAACTGCTCAAGTACGGTACTGGGGACTAGAAAACCTTCTCTTTGATTTTGGGCGGCATTCTATGGTGGCAGGGATCATATTTTCTGGTTTTTACTGACATCTGCGAGCACAGCCCTGCATCTTAGCCACATGTCGAATAGTGTTTCTTCGAGCAAAACCTTACTAGCCACACTCTCTGACGAACAGCATATGGATACCTCCCCAGCTTCCACCACACTAAGCACTGGCTCGGAACTTGTCCCAGTCGACCCGGAAAAGGGACTTCATCCGCAACCAGACACGATCCCCACTCCACGAAAATCCAAATTGAACAAATTTCACTTCCTTCGGCCCACAGTTCATGGGGTTGTAACATTATTTAGGGGTGAGGGAGCCCTAGCCCCATTTCGACTTCTCAAGTCAGATTTCAAGGGCAGGGCAAAGATATATCACACGGATTGGGGGTTCAATCAATTGGTTCTTGCGTCGGCTGTTTTTGTATTTTTTACAAATCTATTGCCTGGGATCACGTTCGCCAGTGATCTCTATGTGCTGACGGGGAGGAACTATGGAGCGATAGAGGTTGTGTTTTCCACAGGACTTTGTGGGATTATATTTGCATTGTGAGTAGTATTGCGCGTCATGCTCTCCAAGTGACCAAGGCTCATTAGGAATTTTCAGATTTTCGGGGCAGCCCCTCACCATTTTAGGGGTTACTGGGCCTTTCTGTATTCTTTCTGAACCCATTTACGCGCTATGCCATGAGGACTTCCATGTAAGCCATGTGCCCTACCAAACCTAGCGGGTTGAAACCTGTCACGGGTCTAGTTGCTATAAGCGGGTTTCGTTAATTGAAAGTGATATAGATATCCTATTTGCCATTTATGGCTTGGGCATGCATACACTCTGCTTGGATGCATTGGCTGCTGGCAATATTCAATGCACATGACTGGATAATGGAATATGTTACCACGTTTTCCACCGAGATCTTCCCTTTACTTAACTCTGTTATCTATTTTCATAAAGCGTGAGTAACACCCGTATCCATCCCCATATTCGGCCATGGATTAACTCTCTCTAGGGTGCAAGAGCTTGAGAGGTCACATGCAAATACCTCCTTTGCCTCGTTTCTATATTCAGTCATTGGATATGTTGGAACGTTTTTGGTCGCAGTGACTCTGAGCACGGCAAATAGCTGGGCTCCACTCTTTCATAGATATGTTAGGATGGGGCTGGCAGAATATGCTGCCGCAATATCAATTAACATATTTATCGCTATACCTCAGATTGGAGAATTGAATAACCTAGATCAGCAAAGATTGCCTGTGTCCAGTAAGTGGCGCTCCTAATTCCTCACATATTATCACTCGCACTGTACTCACTAAATGCAAAGCATCTTTCCATCCGACTTCTCCTGATAGGACTCATTTCATTGTCGAATTCTGGACTTTGCCTGCGAGGTGGATATTTGCTGCTATAATACCTGGTCTAATTATAACCACCCTTTTCTTCTTCGATGTTGAGGTGTCCACTATCTGTGCAACACTCCCTCAATATAACATAAGGAAGCTGAGTGGATATGCTTGGGATGTAGCACTTTTGGGTATAACAACAGCGCTCTGTGGTATTCTCGGGATTCCGCCAGCAAATGGTCTTCTTCCACAGGCACCTCTCCATTCTGAAAGCCTACTGCACGACGAGGCAGTGGAAGTGAATGGCGAGATCAAAACTATCTGAACAGTGCATGAGTAGCGATGGAGTCATCATTTGCATGCAATTGGGATCATGTTATTTGTGAGCCCGCCGTTCATGCATGTTCTCGGGCTCATACCTACGAGTGTCCTCGTGGGGCTGTTCTTGTATATGGGGGAACAAAGCCTTAGCGTTAACCCGATCTTGTTCCGGTTCTTCAATATATTGACGTACTTCGCTAGCCTTTCTTATCGTAATTGTCAAAAAGGCTAACATGAACCTTTCAGGCCATCGAGCGAGCTCCCACAATTGCCAAGCGGAATTAAAGGTTATCGAGAAATACATATGTATACCCTTTTCCAAATCGTGATCACAGCAGGGGTTTTCGCCATCACCTTTACTCCTGGCGCCCCAGTTTTCCCAGTGATTATTGTCCTCCTGGTCCCGATCTGGCTGAACTTGATAAATAAATGGTGGAGTAGAGAGACTTTAAAACATATGTTACCTCCAATGAAGAGCAAGAGTAATGCTAATGCCCCAGCAGATATTGATAGTTGGGCGTGCAAGGAGGGTGATTTCGACACTGACGATGCTAGGGACGAATCCCACGACGCGAGGCGTGAGGCATGAAAAAGAGGTATGGGTTTGTAACATATTTCCTCCATTATTTTTTCTCTGTTTCCCTTAGTGGGGTGTTCGAAGCGGAGAGAGTAAGTTAGATCTGCTATACACGCCAGCTATAATTTTCGAAGAAGAGGGGAAAAACAACCCCTGAACTGTATATACCAGTATCATATCAGTTTACCACTCATCCATCCATCTCTTTACATGAGGGGTTTACAGAAGGAAATAAATAGAAGTAAAATATTTCATGCAAGCAATATTCTATCATGTGGCTGACTTTGCCGGCGCATACGAGGAAGATATCATACCTGTAGAGCACAAGAACCTATCGCGCTACCCATACCGGTGTAAGGCGGTACTCATACAAATGCTGTAATAGACGATATCATCCTTTGATAAGGAAATTCCCTAATAAGGATGTGTGCTATGGCAAGTTACTAGCTAGAAAGTAGGAGGACTTCTAATCACGCTATGATATTCAGCAGAAACTTGCGTTTGTGTTGTATGCTAGGCTTTCTGACTGGCCGTAGTCAGGAGGGAGGTATAATTTCGTACAGTGTGTGGCGAGGCGATCGGGGGTAGTAGTGTATCGATACCGCACTAATGCTTGCACAGGACTTTACCGGCGGGAGTCTTGTAAGTGAAACTTACGTTAGGCATAAGGAGTGGGTTTAGTCCTTGTAGTGTGGAAGCGTTTTTTTTTGGAAGAGCCGCTGTTGCCCATCATCTAGATCTAAGTAGAAATGACAAACTTCAGTGGTACTCTACAGCTTGCAGCAGCAGTCCTTTTTTTTTCTCTCTGGGAAAAAAAAGGAGGATTCAACATTTCGAGCACAGGCATAGATCTAAAAGGGTAATTACACCACTCATTCAAGTGAATTCTCCGCCGGAATATTTATCAGCTGAGTTGCCATCAAGAGGGCACAGCCATGCCCCTTCAAGCCAAGTATCGCTCTACGGAGGTACAGCGTGTAAGTTTTGTAGGTTCCACAAACCAAGACTGCCATTCTCACCCCCTGTGTAACCTAAAAAAACTTACACGCTGTACCTCCATAGGGTAGCCTTCGAGCTAAAACCCCTGCGAAATTTGGCATAAGGGAAAATTGGTGGTGCAAAAGTTTTTGTTTTCATACTCGCTCACTCGCTGGGGTTGTGGAGTGGGATAGATGGTGTGAGCTGTAGGAGGGAAGTGCGATCTTGGTGGACACGAGAAGTCCCAAGTGGGGGGTCAAGGGTAGCTATGGGTACTATAGTTACCGATAACTTGCTAATGCGGGTGGAGCGGTTAGGTTGGTTGGCCTTGAGCTGGAGGGTCAGAGCATGATGACCCGGCTGCGGTCACGATTGGTGGGCATAGTCGTACCGTTCATGTTTCGCCGTTCAGCTCACACTTTTCAGATATTAATCTTCTCAGTGGGGGTGTGTGGGGGAAACATTTCCTTTTCTTTTGGGCATAGGATGCATGTACAGCGCCGAGTGATCTCTTGAAATCCACCATCTCCGCCAGCTCTGTGATCTCCAGATTCTGAGCCAAAAACTGAGAAGGATTAGCATTTTCCTAAGATGGCACTTGCATAAGCCTACCAGTACTGGATGTGGTAGATCTCATTGACCGGTATTCCCAATCCTATTAACTTGTCAAACCAAACCTATCCAAGACTGACTGAGACGGTGGATTTCAAGAGATTGTATCATACTGTACTGTATTTTTGGTGGCCCCAAACCTCAAGTGCAGCTAGAGGGTGTATAGGACACGAGTGACTGGAAGCGGAGCGTCCTTCAGCAACTGAAGACCTCTCTGAACGAAGCGGTAAGATTCTGTCATTACAGCTGTTGCTGGAAGGCGGGCCTCTGAAACTGAATCTGGGAAAAACAGCAATGTTCTTGAGAACGTCCCTGGGGCAGAGATTAGGCCGGCATGCCGCAGGTAGAGTTTAGCGGCGGCCCGGGTGGTTTAGTAAAGTATCACAAGCCAAAGAACACAAGAATGGGGGTCCCTTATGACTACCATTGCGCGGATTCTGCTAACCTCCTGGACTGGCAAGGCATTGAAAATTTTGTGCCACCCCTGTCAGATTTTAGGACCGTAGTTAGTAAGTGGTTTTCTGCTAGTAACTAAAGTTTTTCGGATGTGTAGATTTCAGACCATAACTAATATTCGCCACATGATCAAATTTATACAGATATTACTGAGGGATGCCAGTGCTAGCACTGAAGTTGTATGATAGTTCAAAAACCCCTTAGTCATCTACCGGTATGTCTCAAACGTTGGTAGGGGCGGGACTGGTTTTAGTGTTTTGCCGGTCCAGGAGAAATCGAGCTTGAAGGAGACATTGGAAGATAATTAAGCGTCTGAGGCGCAGAGTGCTAGCCCTTGTCCTCCATAGAGAAGGTAGTAGGGCATTTGAAGAAGTGTTGATGGCCCCCCTGTGCAATGACGAGCGGTTAGGAACCGATCGGAGCAGGGCTCACAGTGGGTTAGGATTTGGCAGAAACGATATGGTATTGTGATAATTTTAGGAAGAAATGTCGGCATCATTGAATTTTAGACTAGCGAGCGAAAGATATGAAGGAAAGCTATTGTGAGTTGCCAAGGAAACCATGACATGACAACCCATCACTCCTCGTCCACTAGCCATAGTGGTGGTCATGACCGGTCAATACGTCGGCGCCAACATTGATTTAAAGCGATGGAGGCCGATTGCATGAATCTTTTTACATACAAAAGCCCTTCCTATTCGAACCTTGCAATCCCCACCGCCCACCCACCGCGTCCAATCAGGAACTGGTCTTGTTCCACAGGTATTAACGGTGGTTTATCTTCAATTACCGGTAGGGGAAGGTCAAGTTCGTTGATTGGCTAGGTCAGCTTTCTATGAGTGAACCCATTCCCTTAATCGGCGATATTCAAACTAATTATGGTGATGGTCTTGCCCATTACCGCACAAAAAGTGAGTGAAATTCGGTACCGATGAAGGATGCGGGCGTGGGAGACGGGAAGAAAAGCTCCTAACCCGACTGTGGCCCGTCTGCAATGAATGACAATCGTGTCTCGTCACGGATGATACCGTATATCCACTCTATGCGTGTCCCATATTGTTATCATTAGGAAGTAAGGGCTAAACAATAAGTACTATGGCCTCATATCGCGAGAAGCTTGTTTCTGGAGCTGTAGGACGTAGGCTTGGGGGGGGGGTGTTTTCGATGTAAAGATTATTGTATTGTATGATACCATAATGCGAGGGGGAGAGAGGGAAGGGGGTTTTTGGACTTTCATGCGGTATTTGAAACCCTTCTTTTTCCTTTTTCCTTTCCTTCGTCACGCCTCCCGGGGCTTTCGTCTTGAGCGATGAATTTGGGGGCCTTAGACTGTGGGGGGGATGAATATATTCGAGGGTCAGGTGGGAGGAATTTTTTCTTCTCGCTTTACCTTTCCTTCTACGGTATGATACCTTGTTTTGTGGGCGGAGTTTTGGAGTTCCAAGAACACTCATCGATGCCCCCACTTTTGTTCCCTATTTTATCGGAGCTGTGACTTGCACTAGTAAACGGTGGGGTTGGTGCCGCAGGAAATGATCTTCGAGAACTCGAGCTTTCTCTTCTCATTTCCTTTCCCTCTTCCCTTTTCTCATCTCTTGGGTTCTTTCTTCTAACAGCTTAGCTTACCGGTGGCTTGGTCTAGTTTAGCTAGTCGACTGCACGTACCAGATTCCGGCCTAGTCGGTCCCGCTTGCACACCTCGTCGGGTGGACCCTGAAGCAGCTTCTTTCCCATTCTTCATTACCCTCCCCTCCACACACACTCCCCCACTCTCCCACTCCTCCACACCCCACATACACCCTCTCCCTTCTCTGCTTCTACGAATACTCTCCTCTTCCTCGTTCTTTTTGCTCTTACCATCCCCGACTCACTCATTCACCATCCTCCTCGGCACCCTAACGCCCATCTCTACCATGTCGGAAAAAAACATCCAACAACTTGCCCATTTACTTCCTCCCCCGACAAACTCACAGTCGTCAACTACACAGCCCACTGCGTCACGAAGTTCACGTGCGTTTTCAAAAATCAAGTTCGGACTCCTTGCGGGTGCGCTAGCGGTATCCACAGTTTGGGCGTACTCGCACTTCGTAGGAGGATGTAATCATGAGGCAACTCTCGCGTTCGAGGGCGGTGAGCGGGGTGATGGTCTATTGGATGTTGAGGACTATGGGGGAATGAATGAGGGAATGTCAGGGAGGTTGGGGTACACCCTCGTTAAAGATATTCCCGCGGAGGATATTCCTGGCCGCAGGAAGAAGGGAGTTAAGGGGGAGGGGGATGATAAGAGGTTGATTGTTGTTGGCGATGTACATGGGATGTTTGATGAATGTTTGATTTTCCCCCTCACCCTGACTCCCCTCCTAAACTTCCTAACTTTGAGTTGGATATAACTGACCGTGTGGAATACAGTCCAAAGTCTCCTTGACAAAGTTTCTTACGATTCTGAGTCGGACTACTTAGTCCTCGCCGGCGACATCATTTCTAAGGGCCCGGACAGCCTCACGGTTCTAGACTTGGCGAGGAAGATTGGCGCGCATTGCGTGAGGGGTAACCATGAGGACAGAATTTTGCTGCACTATCACGATATCCAGAGACGGAAGCGGAAGCATAATAGGGCACTCGAAGCCCCCGAGCCTGAGGAGGGGGGGAGAGAGGAGGAGAATGATGATCAGGAGGAGGAGGAGGATGACAAGGAAGATGATGGCGCGGCGGAAGGGGAGGAGTTTGGCAATATGGGACCCGAGGTTGGCGAGAAAGAGTCCCCGAGTCTGAGCGTGGAGAAAAGATTGGCGAGATCTTTGTCTAAGAAGCAGGCTGAATGGCTGGATGCTTGTCCACTTGTGCTTCGGGCTAGCAAGGTTCCTGGGCTTGGGCAGTATTATATTGTGCATGCTGGGTTGGTACATGGCATCGAGCTTGAGAGTCAGGTATTCACTGTTCCCCCCATTTGTGTATTCTGGGGGTTATGCTGACCGAATCTGCAGGACCCCTTGGCGATAATGACTATGAGAACCCTCAATCACCATCTCGTCCCATCCCCAAAACAGAACGGAATGCACTGGGCAAAGTACTGGAACAAAATGGAGAATAAAAAAACTCATGATCATACCACCGTAGTGTTCGCCCCCCCTTTATTTCCCTAGATTATACTGCTAGGATGCTAACACAATGGATAGCTACGGCCACTACGCAGCCGAAGGGCTCGACATCCGCCGCTACACAAAAGGTCTCGACAGCAGTTGCGTTCGCGGCGGGAAGCTGTCCGCATACATCCTCGAAGCGAATAAAAGGGGAAGAGTAGAAGAGGATATTGTTAGCGTTAGATGCAGAGAATACCCTGACTAGAACTGTCCTGCTTGATTAGACTAGGCTTCTCTTGTCTGTTGTACAGATGTGGGACTTTTTTTTTAATTCTTCTTTTTTTCTTCTCCTTGAGTATTTCATATGGTGGATTGGGGGCTATATCGTTTGATTTTCTCATCTTCACCTTTACATTTCCCACTCTCTGCTATTATGGACTGATGGGTGCGGTTAGTGTTACAGCATTCCCCCCCCTTTTTTCTAATACATGGCTGCGAGATGGTTGCTTGGTTTGGCATTTTTTAGTATTTTTTTCTTATTTGTTTTAGCGGTTGAGTATTTTTTTTTCTGGGAGGAAGAGAGTAATGCCTGGCGTGGTGCTGATACCCTATTTTATCGCGCCTGGCTGGGATTCTGTTCACCGTTAGCATCGTGATTTAGAGATGGAACGGATGAGCTTAGTATAGTAAATCGCGATACTATGTTACATTTCTTACAATTAAAACTTTTGTAGGTTTTCGGTACTCCATGCTCGGAGATTTTTGACCGAGTATGAAATGGTGAAGAATTCTGTTAGTCGCATCCTGTGACTTCCTTGGACCAAGAACTTATAAGTCCCGTGACCATGGCTTAGTAATCGTACCAGATTCTCTCCATGCCTGGGAGCTTCGGGTAGGTGCAGCTTGCAGCACGGGGATTACGCCACAAGCTAGAACTTTCCGCGAGAAAACCTACAGAATACCAGCGAATCCCGGGCCCTCCCTACAAAATACCATCAATGTTTTTTTATGCCAGCCAACGGCAATGTTTCGCCTTTTGCCAAGAAAACCATTCTCATCTCCTGAGGAAGAAAACACTACTATAAAAATATTAAAAAATATAGAGAAAATACTTGAAATTAAACTGGAATTAGGCGAATTTATTCCTATTTTTATTTTTATTTTTGGAGAAATATTAGACACAGAAAAATGCAATTTGTATAAAAGCTGATTTCTAGGGGTATTCTTGGCAGGCAAAACCTCTGTGAATTTCCTAAGATGGAGATTTGCTGATGAATTTTAAGCAACACAGGCTATATGAATAATTCCTTTAAAAAATTTAAAAAAAATCAGTGATTTTAGCAGTGTTTCTGGTTTGCTTTCTTTGATTTTTCATTGATTTTTCAATTTGTTTTGACTAAGTAATTCTAGAGAGTTGGCTAGTGTTATCATTTATTACCGTATCGGGGTGAGAGATAAAGGTTGAAACCTTGGTGGTATTCGGGAGGGAAAGTCTGAGGGTCGCTGGTATTAAATAGGTTTGCCCACTTTCCGCGGCCAATCATCGCACAGCTAAACGCTGACGTCGGCGATCTCTCTTTGTCAGCTTCCACCTTTCCCATCCATCTGTTCTCTCACAAACCCCACATTTCCAACCACCTCTACCCTTCACAAAACCTTGATTGCTACAGGAACACTACAACCTTTGTGTTTTCTTGCATAGTTCCTCGATAGCCAAACAAACAAAATGGGAGCTCCAAGCACAGTGCCCCCCCATCAACCAACCTACGGTAGCAATGAGCCGTCGACTTCTTACACGAGGCCGCCTCCGGGTTACACTGGGGACCAGTCACCCCTGATGGGGACTCCCCGCAGCAGTGAAGATAATGTTCCTCTCCCCTCCACTCTATCTATTGCCCACAAAATCCTTCTAACCGCTACTAACAAAATTTCAGATCCCCGATGACTTCAAGTATTCTACCTCTGTAGCCGAGGCCACAATCGACATCCGCCACGCCTTCGTGCGAAAAGTCTATGCAATCCTCACGGTTCAACTTATCGTTACCGCAATCTTCAGTTCAATCTCCTTCTGGAACAACTCGTTCAAAGAATGGATTCAGACAAACACCTGGATGATGTTTATCGCGATCTTTGGCTCTTTCGGGTTTCTTGGGTTGACGTTCTGGAAGCGACACTCCTACCCCATGAACTTGATCTTTCTCTCCGGGTTCACTTTAGTTGAGGCTTATACCATTGCCATCGTGACCTCTTTCTACCAGTACAAGATCGTGCTTGAGGCTGTTGTCATCACCGGCTTGCTCTTTGCCGGGCTGACCGTATTTGCTATACAGACTAAATATGACTTTTCAAGTTGGTCTAGCTATCTCTTCAATGCCCTTTGGCTCCTCATCATACTCGGCTTCGTCTCCATATTCTTCCCGCATGATGGCTGGGTTCAACTTGCGTATTCGGGTGCAGTAGCCTTGCTGTTCTCCGCGTATATCTTGTTCGATACGCAGATGATCATGAGGAGGATGCATGTCGAAGAGGAGATTGCTGCGGCGATATCCCTCTATTTGGATATTCTTAATTTGTTCCTTGCGTATGCTCCCCTTGTTGATTTTGCGATCCCTTGAGTTGGCTCCAAGCCGGTGCTAATATGAATGGGGTTGTAGTATCTTGAGGATTCTTAATAGCTCTAACGATAACTGAGATGGATCGTCTGTTGGGGGAACAAGCTGGGAGATCGAGGAAAGGTGTTGGAGGAATGATAGGGAATACGAACAAGGGAAAACGCACAATTAATTAGCATGGGATTTTGCAGGAAGGCTATGGATCGTGAGCGATGAGGGTTGCTGCTTCGGAAATCAGCTTGTCTTTTTCTTTTCTTTTCTTTTTTCGTTCCCGCTTACCGTACTGTATCGGTCAGACTGGTTTCTATGATGGTGATAGTTCACTCTTTTCTTCCCTTCTCCACTTCAAACTCGTGCTTCAAGTTAGTCTATGATATGGAACTTTTCGCAATTGTACCGTGAATCCATCCCGCCTTCCCGTATGCACCTAGCCTGTTTTGTGCGGAGGTTTTCCATGAGTGAGCTCTTGTGAAGTCTGGCTTGCCCAATATCGTGATAAACTCAAGAACCCCGCTCCGTCATGGTGAGGTGGCTTATCGGGGGGATCTGCAGATGCGGGATTGGAGCAATCGGGAGGAGTTACGGTTGGCTAGTATGGTCTGGTATCATAGCTTGTGACACTCCAACGCGATGTCGATATAATTTGCTGGCCGGGTTTGAGTGGCGCATAGTCTTCTGGGGCTACAGGAAGTCGAAAACTACTTGTTTGATCGTGGACTGGGGGTTCGCTTCTTAAGCGCTACTGTCGTAGTATTACAGGAAGTATCATACGGGTTTTAGGAATATATTACACCCACATTGTACAAGTATATTGGGCTGAGCTCGCGATGTTTTGTGGCTGATAAGCTGACGGCATCGGATAAGGAGTGCATTTGTCTAGCGGTGGCGGGCATTGTAGGGCACTATCCTGTTGTGTGAGGTTTGGTTTAGCAAAGTGGAGTGTTGGAAGTGTTTGTATTGTACGAGGCTGGTGCCAAAAATGATGAGCAGTTGCAACAAAAACAACACTTAGAATTCGGATACAGAATACTCTGCAGGCAATATCTCAACTACAAAGAAAACTAATAGGATGAAAGTAAACTAAATATTACAATGAAAATTGACTTTAAAGAAAATATAATCAAAATTGTGTTTGCATGCCTCTTCGTTGTTTGACCTGTCTGAGCCGATCGGGCATACTCTCAATATACCCGTTCCAATCTTCCGGTTCCAGATTCTCCCACTCCTCTTCTACAGCCTCGCGCATTTCCTGAATGGTTCCCGGAAAGCTATCGCGTGCCTTGATGCGTTGCTTCATCAAGCGCCAGACGTTTTTGATGGGGTTGAGGTCTGGGGAGGCAGCCAGTCGAGGATGTAATGGTATGCCTAACTTCGCCTTGACCCCAACCAAGGCACGGCGGGTCCCATGTACTGGTGCTCCATCTTCGACGTATTGGGAGGCGGGGGATACTGAATAACCTAACAAACTGTGGAAAGCGGGGGAGACGATAGGTTCTAAGACCTGTTGTTGATAGTCCTTCATAACCAGCCCTTTTTTCCCACTACCAACAAGAAAAACAAGAGGTGACTTCCAGTCATGACTGATAGCTCCCCAAACATGAACAGAGCTCCTTCCACTATGAAAGGTATGTTGTAGACAATGATCGTGGTAGCGTTCGTGCGGTAAACGGGTGACCCAAGTGGATCCTCGTTTTGATGTATCAAAGAAACACTCATCTGAGTACATGAGTTTTCTCCAAAAGTCAACTGGTTTTTGCCAGTGCTCGCAGCCGTACCTCATCCGTTCACGCTGATTCTGTCGATTGATAAAAGGCTTTTTGCAGGCTTTACAGCGTGAATAACCATAGCGCGAAAGGGCCCTCTGAATTGTCCGTCCTGATACAGATAGCCCAACTTCCTGACCAAGCCGTCTCCAGCACAACTTTCTCCCTTCCCATCCGCTTCGAAGCCGACCAATCAACCGACGAATATCATGTTTGTCCAAGCGGCGTGGGCGCCCAGGTCGTAATCTTGTTCGTCTAAACCTTGGTGTACGACTCCATCGTGAAACTGTCGCACGTGGAACGTTGGTTTCATGGGCCACTTCTGACTGCGATAATCCTGTCTCTAATAGAGTAATTACTCTAGTTCGTGTTGGTGTTGTCCATTCACCCATTGGAAGCTGCCGTGGTGGGGTATTCATTTTTTAAAGTATTGGTAGGTGGTTGCGATGGTGAAAAATTTGCACGTTGCTGCTCATCATTTTTGGCACCAGCCTCGTACTCGAGTACAGGTGCAATGTCGGGGCTTGTCGTGGTGGTGGAGGAAACATCATATCGTGCTAGCATGCCATTGATTCTCACCCTGCAATAGGTGACGTGCTTCTAAATTGAAGGATCACTATAACGCTTCATAGGGGAAACATATACCGGTAAGTCACCTTGGTGGTCGCTCTGGGGCTTATGAATGTTTAATTACGGTACCGGTATGACAATTGCTACATACGGTTTCACGATGAGGTACGAGTGCGGTAGCTGTGGGGTTATCATACCCTCCGTGCTTTAATACTCATAACCATCGAAAAAATACAAACGAGCTCGCGCAAACCTATCCTCAAACTTTCGAAACTCCACCCACAGATCCATTTCTATGCGGCAAGCCCTGCGATATTCCTCTAGAATACCGGACCGGTATCTGTTCAATGCCCTCCATTGATATAATCAACTCTAACAGTTAACCTGATTGTAGTAACCTTATATCCACACCCCCTTCCCGGGACATATAAAAGTCTTGATATATCCCTAGTAGTGCACCGTCAGCCTGATTCCGGTATTAGAACTTACCCCCAGTAAACCAGCTTACCCCAATAGCTGTACACACCGAAATCGGTTTAATGCAATAGAATGTGTTCTACTCTCTAGTTGCTTGTCCTACCTGTATACCATAGCTCTTCCTATATATATCCAAAACAATGCCCTTCCCCCACCATCTAGAGAGCTTAGATATCCAAACTCGGCTTTCTTGTCATTCTTGCTGTCAAGATGTTAACTAACGCTCTATGCCTCCTAACAGGTTTACTGGCCGCTCCTAATGAATTGTAAATTCCTTTTAACTTCACTTATTTCCGTTTCTCTGGATACTACGTATATACCTTGTACTTGTGTCTAGCGCGAGTGCACTTTTGGGGGAGTTGGTGGGGTTTTAGAATGGATTTTGGATTCTGATGTCATATTTGATGTGAGCTCTATTATCATGGCCAGAAATTTATTGATACACAATGTCATGAATTTAAATTCCGGAATATACAGCTATAGGAGCTCCGGAGGTGCTCGAGATTGAGTTTATAAACATGATCTGTAGTAGCTTAAAGAGCTCTAGAACACCGAGCACGGTAGCTGGATATGTTAGGAGGTTAGAATCTCAAATAGTGCGGTACTTCAAGAATTGCTACTGTCCATAACTGTCCATACAGAATATTCAAGCTTTATTTAATATAGGATTATAGAAAAAGGTATATAATATTATCATCTCATAATCTTGTGTTGGCCCCTGAAACAACAGACACCCACTAATCCACAAATATTCTCCTTGATACGTACCACTCTATTTCCAAAATACTCAAGCACCATACGCATCCAGTAGCCTCTTTTTAGCAATGGTTTTCCAATGCCTTGAAACGTGTCTCCCGAGTCGCTTTAGCCCCACCAGAGCGTTCGTCTTGGCTACAACGGCAGGCCAATCCACCTCAGCGCTCAACGTATCGAATATCATTCCAATCTCACCTGCAGTTATACTCCCTTCTACTGATTCTTTCTGTCCCCGGGGGTTCACGCCTGTGTGTCCCTGAGCCTTGGGTTCTTTTTTAATTGTCTTTCCAGCGAGCGATCTGAATTTTGCGTGGGATGACGATGGCGCCTACTTAGATAGGGTTAGAGTTGACTAGAACTTATGATTCCCAAGAATAAAGGGGAAAAAAGGGAAAGAGGCAGAAGCAAATATCATACCTTCACAGCTATCGTGCTGGCTTCCTTTTTTTTTCCTCCGCGTTTTGACTTCAGCTGCGGTCCCTCCCTGCGTCCCCTCTCATTCGCGCCGATATCTTCGACATCAGCTACTCCATCCTTTCCCTCAGACCCCTTGACATCTTTTTTTGCCTTAGGTTTCCTTGGGGTTGGTGGCGGAGTTAGGGCTGGAATGACTTCCTCCTTAACTATCGACTTTCTCTTCTTTTTTAGAGAAGGACCAGCACCTGTATCACTTTCACCAGACTCATCATCACCCATAGACCCACTGCCATCTCGATCCTCCTCCTCTCTCTTGCGCTTGGTAATCTCAACTTCACCAGCCCCAACTATTCTGGTGTTACCAAACCTGTTAGACGGCTCTTCAGTGGCCTCCGTTTCTCTTTCTTCCTCCTCCTCGTCTAAGGATGAACTCTCATTCTCGGACCCTGAATCATCTATTGGGGTGTCAGTTACTTTCTCCCTAGACTCAACGTTGCCCGCTTGAGGTTTCCGATGCTTCTTTCATCAGAACTGGAACACTAGCTGGGGGCTTCTTCGTACTCTGGGCTACTTTGCTCATTGCCTTTGGGGAAGCTGAATTGTTCTGCTTAATGGATATTTAAGTCGTGTCTCCCAGCAACTGAAGAAGGGCTGAGCCCTGTAATTACCTCGACAGCCTCTTCCGCTTCTGAGCCAGACTGTAGTTCTGTTAGCATCTAGACTTGAGTAACCGGACGAGATTACTAGTCACCCCAGTCAGTTCCCCTGCCGGAGGGTCAAGCGTAGTAGTAGTGCCCTCTCCCGCAGATTCGTTGCAGCTAAGGATTTCGAGAATTTCCTTTGTCCGGTTAGCTAACCGCTTCTAGGATAGAAGTATTTAGAGAGACTTGGTAATGAAAGAAGAATTTAGTAGCACGGGGAACTAGAACAAGCCGAACTAACCTGCCTAGCCATGACACCAGATAAAGGGCCTTGTCGGCAATTGTAAGGAAGCTATTAAAAGGAGTAGTAGGAACAGCGGAATAGTGCAGATGCCTATCTCATGACCAAAAGTGAGCTAACTTCTCTGTCTTATAAGGCATATTATTGATGGTTCGACTAATGGTAGGAGAGCCTTACCATACTGTTTATTAAACCCAGAGACGGTGCATGTCTTAGATTATGACGTCAGCTGCAAACATCCTACAAAACTGCTTTGAAGCTTTTGGAAAACCTATCACCCTTGTTGCCGCATTTTATGAGATTGGATTGTACTGTACAATGGGAATAGTTATCGTCTTATACTATAGGCCATTTCCAACACACCAGTGATTACCAGCATATACACCCCTTCTAGAGATACAGGAGAGCGGTGGTGAGATATCGAGGACAGAAAGCGCCTAGGCACACACACACCTACCAATACGATTGATCTATAGAACCTGTATGGACCAGCACCGATAAAAAGTATGAAACTGTACCCAAAAGGTCTGTACTTCGTACAATCAATACAGTGTCATATGATAGTAGAACCAACTCTACGCCACTGTGCTACCTTGGCCGAAAAGAGAAAACCAGAGCTACTACCTCCAGTGGATTAAAATTCACAACAGTGCTGTACAACCGGTGATACTTGCTGTCCACGGACCCCTCAAACCTTCTACGCCACCCACTGTTTGAGGGAACCCACTCAGAGCAAAATTCCCTACCTGTATTATGGAGCTTCAATAAAAGAATGATAGCAGCACCTGTCGCTGGCCTACAGGCATGAAGGGGTGAAAAGGGCCCACTGCCTCCTGTAGCAGCTCTCATTATCACATCACAAGACTCCCAGATTGTGCTTTGCAAGTCTAAGCAAGGTGATCAAATCGAATATGCTAGATTCTAGCGGTCTATTTTTTCTGATTCAAATAGCTTCAGATTTTATCAATTCTACAGGCTTCATGTGCCTATTAAGTATAATGGAAATCGAGCTTCATCGTTGCTCACTCGGCTAATTGAAGCAAAACCTTCGTTAGGCTGGCGTGGGGCATCTGACAAACCCTAACCCCTGCCATACACATCATCGGTCGCCCTTCACAAGCTTTAGCTCCAAGACTCATCCTCATCTCCTTCCTCAACCACTCAAAACAAAATGTCATCTACACCCATTCTTCCAAATGCTCTCCAGCCATTAACCGATCACCTTAACGCTATCCTTTCGAATCCCTCTGACACGCCGCTCGATACAGGTCTCGTAGAGACCTTCACCGTGCAGCTAACGGGTTTGTCGATATTCTGCAGCAACCACTCGGGCTGGCTGGCTAACTCGGCTTAACAGAGGACCAGTTAAAGCCCCTTGTTCCCTCGTTGGTCCCACTTATTTCGTCTACCTTGTTTGTTCTTCATGAGGACCCCTCACCTCTGACGACGCTACTACGGGGTTTATTATCTACAACTTCCTTCTCCGAAATTCTCCCACTTGCAACACCAGATACCATACTACAAACACTGTCTGCGCCAGTACTGCCAATTCAGCATTTAGGGATTGCCCTACTCCAGAAAGCGACATTTGCGGTCTCAGATGCTGGAATTGTCGCCTCATGGACGGATGTCATCAAGAAACTTCTTGAGCTTATGTTAGTTTCTGAGGATACGGGAATATCCTCTAAATCGCTGGATCTCTTGCTAAGCTTGCTTAAGGTTGATTCCCCTAAAGCCAATGGAACCGGCTTGGTTTGGCGCAGGATGTTGGAAGATAGAGGGGTTTATGAACTATTCTTCAAATTGTGCTCCTGGCGTGGAGATGCTCTCCCCGGAGGGAAACGTGCAAAAACAGAAGGGCAGGGAAGATTATTGGAATTTGTCGCGAAATTGGCTGAACTGGATTTTGATGCCGTCGTAGCTTCTCGATTCCCAGAGATTGAGAAGAAATTCAGCGTCAGCGCAGAGGATCCATGCCAGGGGCTCCTAGACTTTGCTGCAAGGCACGCGATTCGGGTGGATGACGATGTGATGATGCATATGCTCTTGCTAGACTTTTATGCCGCACTACTGAACTCCGCTGGCCCTGCCCCATCTTCTGCTGAGAGGCCTTTAGATTACCTCCGTAAATCCGGACTCCATGGGTCAACGATCGGAAGATACTTGGCACCAGAAGCGTACTCAGACAGTTCCCTCGTTCAAGGTTTCCTCGAGTCCAAGGCCGCCGAATACATAGCTACGTTTGCCTCATTACATCCCAAAGAGCTTCTTGCGGAACCTATGCCGGAAACCCCTGATAGCAGGCAGCCGAAAAGAAGACGCACGTCGGATACACCGCCAGGTGCCGAGCCCAAACCGCTAACCCAGGTTCTCCTCGAGAGAATCCAATTTCGCATAGAGGAGTCCAGGCAACACCCACACCCCCCGTCGTTAAGAATTCTCACATCTCTTCCACCTAGCCTTCTGATTGCCTCTTATCCTGCTTCTGTTATTTCTAAGATACCCCTATCTCCCCCTCAGGCCGCATATATCAGCACGCTTTCAAGCCTATTCGCTACTAAGGAGATCTATTTCGCATACTCTGATGCGCATCCTGAACTCTGGAAAACCTTGTTGGAATACGCTTCGACACTCGCACTTCGTAATGAAGCACTAGCAAGTCTAGACCTTATTGAAAAGCTAAGTCAGAACGGCGTTTGGGGCCTACGTGAAGTTCTGGAGTCTCCCGGTATAATGACATACTTGATAACTCCTAACTCAAGATACGCTGCCGGTGGTGGTGACCCTGAGAGTTCAGCCTTCAGGATATCGGTGAAAAAGTGGGAAACCTTGAAAACTATAGAGAGGGTTCTGGGGGAGTGGATGGATGAAGTCCCTGGTGCTACAGGATGGGCGGTCGTTATAGCGGAACGGACGCGAATTGGTGTTTGGGGGAGCAGGGCGGGAGGGGAAGTTGCTACTGCCGAGATGTAGTTTTTTTCTTGACTACAGTTTTCATTCAGCTAGGCGTAAATTTCATAGGCGGCTATCGTTTGAAGTATTAATATTGCCGTCCCCGCCCAGATTCCTGTCCGATAGGCTATATCAAATACACTAGTTAGACTCAACCTAGAAAGCTCCTAGTCACTCATCCTAAAACATTTCCTTTGGCTGGGCGTAACACCCCGAGCACACCTAATGTAAGTAATGTTTTAGCTATAACTAGCAGATTTTGAGTAGTGTGAGTATTGTACGGTAGTCTGATCGTGGGTGCTGGTGGTGATACCCATATCATACTTACTATGCACCGTACTGTATCAGCTACCCTTCTGGTATAGTCTGCTTGTGAGTTTGGACCCGCGGATATTCGGCTGACAACCTGTTGAAGGTTTTGAGAGAACCGTGAGTTCACGGCCCCCCAGTCCCCCACCACCGGGCGACACTAGACTTTCGTGATACCCCACATACCCGCCACTCACAGTTCGAATCTCTATCCTCTCCCACTACCAGATCTATCGTAGGTAAAAATAAAATAAAAAACAGATGCACGAGAAAGAATCCAACGCAAAGCCAGGACCACAAACCACAATCTAACGGACAGCGATGCCCCGAGCCCGTGAGGATTCCAAACCAGAACCACTTCTGGAAAATGGCTTGTCGCGGCTTGGCAGACAGTATGTATGATATCTTGATAAGAAGATTAGCATGGGTGTTCCTGCAGCCACAAGAAAGCAAGGCAAGAAACACGCGAACATCTGACTCTGGATTTAGCACTGGGCGCTCAGATACACATATACTAGCGCTATTGGCCAATTCATGCTCGAGCATAGTGCTAGTACAAGTACTAGTACTAACACTAGCATTAGTACATGTGTTTGACCCCTATGCTCGGGTACTTTTCGCTCGCTCGCTACTGTACCGGTGCCATACTGGTATCTACAGTACTAGTACTTGTACTCGAGTACTCGGGTACTTGTGTAGTAGTGCCGGAAGGAAATCCACTTCGGCCGATAAGACTGACCCCTTTCCTCCCCCCCCCCACACACTTATCCCGTCCTCCTCCTCCTCCAATGAGAAACACCCATTCCAAGTGATCTCGCGTGGGATGGGATTTTTACCCCTGTCGGCCGCCGCCCCTATCAATACCCTACCGGAGAAAATATCGTAAATTTCCAACTGTAAAGGTTGACCAAAACCCTTGGAGTCTTTTAGGCTTTTAGTCTTTTTTTTTCCCCTCCTCCTTGTGAGCTCGATTGTGCGATACGACTATAACTTAGACTTATCGAAAAGTTTTAGTCTAGATAATTAAAAATAGATAGATACCGCATACCGGTATTCTAAATCCTTTGAGTAGTTCAGAGGCCTGCCAAGTGCTAGTGCTGTGCTGCACTGTACTACATATGATACCGGGTAATTAAACAAAGGGAGAGCCTCCAAAACAAAGCAAAAAAAAAAAAAGCAAGGACTCGCTCTCTGTTCGCTATAGTGGGTGATCCGGGACAACAGGTCAGGGCTTTTTTGTGCAAAGGGGTTTGGGACTCACAAAGGTTCATACGGGACAGCGAGGTATCCGGATTGTCGGGATATGGGACAACGGGGTGAACACACTGGTTTTCATTCTTCTATCTAGCTAACTATAGCTATCGTGTGCGACTGTACTCGAGTACGAGTACATGTACCGGTACAGGTACCGTAGTGGAAAATCTACAAGAAGTCCATCGTGGCACTACCAATTACCCCCCCCCCCTCCATTCCACCAGACACTCGCCAATCGAGCCAGCCTCGTGGAACACGATTGTTCTCTCAGCCCTTCCTTTCTTCCTTCCTTCCTTCCTTCCCCCTTTAGCCCTCACGCCTTGGCCAAAAGGCATATCTAGAATTCCACCACAATTCCCCAAATCCAGATCTAAAAAAAATATAAAAAAAAACCGATCCACTCCATTCAATACCCATTACATTTAATCCAATAATAATACACCGTATGTCGACCAGCAACAGTTTTTTTTCTTTCTCTCTCCGGTAACCTCGGCGACCATCCCGCAGCACAAACACACACACAGATCCGAATCATGTCTCATGTACGCCACGGTACAATACCATCATAGCCACCAGGAACGCGATGCAGGTACTAGACCATACCCGTACGTGTTCGGTTCCTGTCAATCCCTTTTTTCCTTCTTTTTTCTTCCCACCCCCCCTCCCCTTCAGAACCATAAACGAAACAAACTCTCCAAGTTCTTCGGCCTTTCCTCCTTCCCCCTAAAACCAATCGTATTATAATTACGCCTCCGGTAACCGTTTATCGATCCAGTAAAGTAAAGTAAAGTAAAAGGAGATCTGTACATTCGTGAACTTCGTAACTTCGTCGCGTTGTTTTGTGGGTTATAAGGCTGAGGCCATGACCGCCGGTGAGGGTCTCGCTGTGGCGCACGATTAGCTTAGCTCCGATCCAATCTCGCTATAATGACAAAGCAAGCATACCAATCCTTGACCTCCTCCCAATTGAAAAGAGCCCCTCCCTTCTTCGGCCCAATGCCTCTTCGATATCCCTCTCATGCGCTCTCCTCCTCCGTTTCCTACGGAATATCCTCCTCCAGAGCGATCTGCTCGTTTCCCCTTCCTCCTCCTCCTGCTCCTCGGCGATTGCGTCCTGCGCTGCAGATGCGGGCACCGATGCCGCCATTGCCGACGTTGGCATTGGCGGTGGGGATAATAGGGTTCGCCAGTAGACTCTTATTAGGGTAACTATTATCGCTAATAGTAAGGATAAGGCGATACTTCCACCGAGGAAGGATATAACGATCGTTTCCGAGGCGGGGGCTGGCATGGCATGTTTTTGTTTTTTCCTCCTCCGCTACTCTTTTTTCCTTCTTTCTCTCTTTCCTCTCTTTCCTCTCTTTCCTTTCCTTTCTTTTATTCCTCTTCGTGATGATGCGATGGTGGTGGCGGTTTGCAGAAAGGAAGGGAGGAAGGGAGGGAGGCAAAGAGATGGGTGATCGGGATAAGACGCCTCGACCTGTCCCGTCCCGGCTTGGTATCGTGCGCATTGGTACCGTGGGCTTGCTTATGGCTCCTTCCGCAGTAAGTTAAAAAAGGAAACGGGATGTGGATCAAGGGGGTTCGGAGAAAGAAAAATAAAAAAATAAAAATACGCCTCTTGTTATTTTGATAACGCGCGGTCACCATTGTTTAAGGGGTTGAGAATGAATGAATGTCTTGGGGAATTTGTGGTGCCGTATGGTAAAAAAAAAATTGTAAAACAGGAGATGGACTCGATTTTAGGATATTTCGTGTAAACTCAATGTTAAGGGATCAATTATTTTGGGAACCCTTTTTCGGAGGACAAAGGGGGAGAAAGGATGAGATTTGGTGATGTTGAGATAAGAGTGAGACAAGTTGGAGATCTGCGCGGCTATACAGATGTTGGTGGTGGCGGAGACGACGAGTGAGCGATTGTGCTTTCCTCCGGGTCTTTGGAGGAAAGGCCGGCGGGAACAACTGAGGACTGTTTTAGAAAGGCCAGAAGATATCTCCGACCATTCTTTGTCCGCCCGGCTTTTTTTTTTTACCGCGCCCTGCGGGTATGATTTAAAATATATATACTAATTGTACAGAGAATTGAGCATATGTGAATAAAAAAACCTCCTTTTCTTCTCCACTCCTTTTTCCCCCTTTTGTTCCTGTTGAGACGTAAAAATAATAGATACAATATATTCCAGTTCCGTAATACCATCATCAAATCAAGCGCACCAAACCATTCAATCATACAACCCCCAAAAAAATACCTACCCAACCCATCCCGATCCTATCCACCCATCCATCTCTAACAAGGTAAAGAAAGAGCATCCCAAAAAAGCAAACCCAAAGAGAAAGGAAAATAGGCATTCCGAAATCACGGACAGGTCGAAACCTCCGCCTTATACCCTCCTCCGTGTGAGCGAATGCTCTCCTGGCTCTCTTTACTCGCCAACTCGACATCCACCTCTGCGCCCTTCCCTTCACGCCTATACTCCTCGACCGTGAAAGAAATCCTCTGATCGATCTCGAGTGCCGGCTCGCGTGTGATCCGATCCTCACTGCCGGCCAGGGATGTCAGCGTGCCCTTCTTCCTGCTGGACAGGTTTGATAGCGGCTGGGAGTCGTATTTGGGGGTCGAGCGGTCTTGGAATGTACCGATATTGAAGACTCGTCGGAAGAGGGGCCACAGCATTGGCAGGTTGGAGACGTAGACCGCTGTCGAAGCTTCACGGATGTACCATAGCATGTAGATTGTCGTGAAAGGGTTGGAGAAGTTGTAGTATTTGTTCAGACATGCGGCAAGGATCTAGGAGTTTTTTTTAGTCTTCGTTTTTTGTTTATAGGGGGGATTGGAGGAGGAAGGGACTCACGACGAAGATACCACAACCGAAAATGCCTACTAGAATGAATTTCCTAGATTTGGGTGGTGGGGGTTAGTTCGTCGATATCTGGGATTGGGTGGGTTCAAAAGTAGAGTGATAAATGGTGACGCACTTCTTGGTAGGTACTCTAGCCCTAAGAAACAAGGGTATAGCGATGCCTAACATCATCAAATCCGATGAGATGTTGAAGCATGCTTGGACAATTGAATAGTGCTGGTAGGTCGCGCATTGGTCTATAACAACGCCTCCATCAGCACTTGTGCAACACACAGACCCTTAAAAAAAAACTCTTCGTACCCATAGGAACCGGCAACGCCCAATATCCGACAAACGGCCGACAACTGAGAAACCAAGCCAATTCGACCGCAAAGAACCCAACGACGATATAGCATCCAACACACTTCACTAACAATTGTTGTTGCAAGCGAGTGCTAAAAAAACCGCCCCACGTAGGCGCCTGATTAGCTTCTTCCATCTTTCATTTTTCATCTTGGAATGAAAAAAGGATGCATACGTTAGACGATTATACATTAGTATCATGCATCCCTTGATACCCCATATTAATATCAACATGGACTGCTCGAGTAGTATCACAATTTTGCTTCCATATATCCGGGCTTGGATGTCTTCGGGGGTAAGGGTTTCTAGGGTTCCTGGCTCCATCAGGTTTGTAGCGGTACGGCCAGAGACGTTGATTGCAGACATGAGGATTGTGTACATTGCCTAGGATGAGTTAATTGGATGCGCAACTTTAGTGATTAGGATAGGGACTGACGGCATTGAAGATCATGAGGAAGTCTTCTGTTTGAAGATTGCGGAAGCCATTGAGAATGATACAGCGGGAATAGCTGGTTTTTTGCGAGAGAAAAGTTAGCATGTTCAAGTTCCAATTGTCAAACTTTTTGAAGAAGCAAGGAGAGACAAGATGGAATGAGATGAGGAAAGAAGCTCACATTCTCCCAATGATCAACAATATTCCAACACTGTACATACTCCATGACTCTACCGTCAGTTGCTGTGGTGTTGGTGAACTTAAACCCCCCATTATGTCGCTCCTTCTTGGTATTCTTCGTCTATCTCTTTACCGTATTTCTCTAGCTCGCCTTGGCCTAATTTGCACTTGTCTTTGGGGGGAGGGACAAGCAGCGTAGATATATAGATACAAGAAGGCGCCTTATGTAGGCAGAGACGGCAGATCTGGGAAAAGTGAGAAGAAGGAATACACGAAAATCTTCCGAAACCTCAAACAGTAGTGGGTTCCAGGGTCTTATTTCAAAAAGCTCGCATTCCTCCCCTCCCCCCACACACCCACCACGGGCACGCATCCTTCATCCCTAACCCCCACCCCATCCCATTCCTCCTCCGCATCCCTTCCCCCTTCCCGCAGGTGGGAGTGGGAGGGTGGATGGAAAAAAGGGACGATAGGATATGTGCAAATGTAGATGCGGAGGGATGGGTTGAGGAGGAAAGAAGAAAAAAAAGGCATCATTGGATACTACACGATACGATACGGCACCCCTGCGGACTAGCCGTCCGTCCCCTTTGGGCTGGGTAGAATTTTGCTCCTCTACTGTACCGGCATTCTTGTACCGGATTCTCCTCTCAAAACTAGATGCCACAGAAAATTCAGAAAAGCTAGGCCGAATGCGTTTTGGTTTCTTGGTACCGTAGAATACAGTCGCTATCATACCCGGCAACCGATTGGTTCCTTCGCTACCACTAATCGGGTAATGCCCAGCGAGATTTACACTTTGCCAGCCGTGTAGGGTACCGGAGTGGGAAGCCTACCGGTACCGGGCTACAAATGACAGCAGATTCCCTGAGCCAGGCCCCTTGCTGTTGCTAGTGTTTCCCCCAGTTCCAATTGTCAGTTCGGTCTGCATGGGGAGGCTACTGTTATTGTTGTTGTTGTTGTTGACCACTGGAAGCTCCAGCAGCAGACTTGTTGTGTTATGTCTGGTTCTCTACGATACTATGTTTAGCAGCCAGATCAGCGATGGAATTATTACTTGTTGCTTGGTTGGGCATCAGTGTTAGCTGCTCTCTGAGTGATGTACAGTACTATGCCCAAGAACGTCTCATCAGGTGGTCATGCAACCACCAACCGGAAAAGGGCTCCTGGGGGAAGAGCGGCCTTCGTGATGTGATAAGGATTCCTTTTTTCTTCAACAGCAGTTTCATTTGCTGGTAATCGAAGAGTTGTACAATGGACTTGATTCTGGATGTATCGTAGCGTACCGGTACCAGAGTGGTACTTGCAGCAACCAAGTTAACTGCCGTGTTCTCATATGATACGGTACCACATTTTAAGGTGCCAGTGTGCAGTCTCTCATTGTTAGATTTAGAAGTGCAAACCTATAAAATCAGAGCTATCGCAAAAGTGCTGTGTTGTACACCCTCGGTACCGGCAAGACGGATTGGCTCGATGATGATGATGCGAAGAAATAATGTTGCAATCTCCTTGCCTATTATTTCCTCCCTTCTTTCTTGCTTCCTTACACTATTGGATATTGTACTTACTTCCTATTCTATACTCTTCCCCATAATTGCCACTGGAAATTATCACTGGATACCCGCTGCTTGCGCAACTACTCCGTAGAAAAAGTCTCAGCCAACAGATCAATCCAGCATCCAGACGGGCCTCGGCTCGCCACGAGAGGGGAGAGAGGGAAAAAAAAAAGGGTCTTGAAAATTTCTTTTATTCGTCCCGCTTTTCGTCCGTTCGTCTGTCTTTCTTTCTTTGGGCAGCGGTTCGACGCGGTACTTGAACTCGAGTACAGAATACTGGGTGAACCAAGCGCTGCATTCGCCCCGTCTTGCCCTGTGTTTTTTTTTTCCTCTTTTTTTTTTTTCTCTTCCTTTCTCGTCCTTCCCTCAGGTCTGATATAGGACTGTTCCTAGACATCTATTATCGAATTGGATGTGATTAATGGGGGGCGTTGTCAAATTACGTATCAAAGGTTACATCTTTACAGTAATTATGAGGAGACATTACACTGGTGCCGAAAAGAAGGGGGGATGGACAGCTTGGGAAGAGTATAACTTGTCCTCCCTGCATTATGCTTCCTTACCGTATCCTAGGTTCGTCCCTGCCATTTCTGCTCACCGCAGCCATCTTACCCCGGGATCTGGAATCCCCCTCCATTTCCAAACGTCAGCACCTTGTGGGACCAGCCCAGGAGAGAGCCAATCTTCCCCGTGCGGTGATCCATGTTTACAATACCTAACCAGATTTCCAGCCAAAAGAGTCGTCGTACCGGAAATATCTCCTCCGGAGGGCTTCGTGATTCGCTCTGGAAGATATTCGTAAAGTATTAGACCATGGGGAAACTGGGAAGCACCCCAATCCCCCCTTCCCACAATTTAGTGACTTAAGTCCCATCGCAATCCCAGTCTCTGGTTCTTATTTTTCTTTTTTTTCTCTAGTGTTTACTAGCTTGAAAGCCAACCAGCGTTTGGGGTTTTGGCTGTCTAACCCCTGAGGCTTGGCCCGGGTTTGATTTTGCACTCGAGTAAAGAGGCGGATGCCGTGACTAGGATAAATATATACAGCTAATCTCTATCTCCTGGGCTGGCAAGACATTGAAAATTTCGGCCCACCCCTGTCGGAATACCAGACATAGATGACTAAGGGGCCAACCTCAGTATTCCTTAGTGATATCAGCGTAAGTGTGGTCATGTGGCTAATATTAGCAGTATTCTGAAGTCTACACATCTGCAAAAATTTAGTCATTAACAAAAAGTTGCTTATTAACCCCTGTCTCAAAAAACTAACAGGGGTGGGCCGAAATTTTCAATGTCTTGCCAGCCCAGGAGATAGTGAACAGTGTTTTTTGCGTTCACTATAGCCAGGGGCGACTGTAGTAAAAACTGAGAAAAAAATTGAAGCTGCGACAACCGTACTGAGGATTACAGTATTCTGGTGTCAAAGAGAAGGAAAAAAACGAAAACAAAGGGCAGCCAAGCAAGGAGCCCGTCTCCCTCCAACAGACCCACTTTTCCCAAGCCGCTATGCACAGCCAACCCCCGCGGTCTTATGCATCCTTGTATGATACTTGAACTAGTACTAGTACATTGCTGGTACTAACATCAGAAAAACAAAGAGTACCAGTACTGGTATCATAAACGTCCAGTCCACCCAAGAGTTGAGTGGGGGGAAACGTTCTCCCTCCTTCTTAATTATCTGTGGCGCAATTATTATGCGAGGTGCGAAATGCTTGAGCGCAAAGTGCTGTTGCCTGCCCGCCCGAGCCTGCTCGAGCACGGGACTCCCCAGCCCGATCTGCTCAATCTGTTTGGTTCTTCAAATCGGATTTGTCCGCCCACCCACATGTGTGCCTTGTGGTCCAAGCGAGAGAACTGGACAATACCGATACTCGAGGCTGGCAGTGTAAGAAGAAAAAACACCCCCGTGCTATCAACCTGTAGAACGGCGGCGGGAGTGATAGGAAAGAAGAAGGGAAACCAGGTCTGCCGCACCGTATGTATCCATATTATGCAATACGAAACTGAGTGAGTAAGGTAAAATGAGGAGGGAAGCAGAAAAAAAAGAATACTGCCCCATCACTAAGTCTAATTCAACTTTCTTAGGGAGAAACCCTTGGCTAGAGTGAGCTTCCCTTCTCCACTGTGCGAGTACAATACCGGTGCTCCACTCTGCGAAAAAGACAGAAAGAAAGAAAGAAAGGTATTTCCTCAGATTTTGGAAATTGCATTGGAGGCGCGCAGCTTAAAGACCCCCTCATCATCCCATTTAAACTTATTATCCCCTGTTTTTTCAACTTTACTCTGTTTTGCACTTTTACCCTTTTTCTGTTCTGTCTTTGCTCTCCCTTTCCTTTCCTTTCCTTTTTTTTTTGAATTGAATCGCGGGCCTGAAGAAGGGGGTTGATTTTCTTATGGCGACCGAAACGGCGACAATGGCGCTGGATTCGAAAGAGCTGGGGCTTCAAGCGAATGATAAGGAACTGAGCGTTGAAGATAAAGATGCTCTTAAATTGGAGGCAGCCTTGGGGCACAAACAAGCGCTGAGTAGAGGCTTTGGCCTATTTAGTCTGACGAGTTTGGGGATCGTTATCGCGAAGTGAGTGTTTTTCCTGTCTGTATTGTGTGAAGAAATTAAAGAGGAATTGGTGACTGACGGAGGAATTGACGGGTGGTGTAAATAGTGCCTGGAGTCTCACTGGCGGGACCATCGTGGTAGCTATCGGCAATGGAGGTCCTATGGCTGTTCTTTATGGATTGTAAGTTTTTTCCCCTTCCGCTTCCTGCGTGTGCTTGGAGAGTATCCCTTTGCAGTTGGAACATAGCTAACCAGGGGCTAGGATCCTTATAACAATCTTCTACACTCTGATCTCCGCATCTCTTGCAGAATTGGTCTCTTCGATTCCTTCTTCTGGAGGAGTGTATCATTGGGCATCCGTCACAGCAGGTCCCAAATACGGCCGGGTTGTCGGATGGTATGCCGGCTTCCTCAATCTCTGCGGATGGCTATTGTCCGCGGCCTCTATCTCTAGCACTCTAGGAACCGAACTAGTAGCTCTCTACCAACTCAGCCATCCAGAGGTCGAGTGGAAATCGTGGCAGGTTTTCATCGCATACCAGATGGTCAACTGGATATGCTGCTGTATTGTCATCTTCGCAAACCGTCACCTGCCACTGATCAACAAGATCGCATTCTACCTCAGCATGGGTGGACTATTCGTCACTATCTTGGTCTTGGTTATTATGTCGCGAGGCCGGCATGCTAGTGATAACTTCGTTTGGAAAGAGTACACTGACCTCACCGGATGGAATAATGACGGCCTCTGCTTCATCCTCGGTCTCATTAATGCCGCTTTCGCGGTTGGCACACCGGATTGCCAGTCCCATGTCGCCGAGGAAATCCCGGAGCCGGAGAAGAACGTGCCAAAGGGGATAATGATCCAGATCGGAACCAGCTTCATCACTGCTTTCGCTTACCTTGTCGCACTCTTCTACTCCATCAATGATATCACACTCGTTCTCGATTCCCAATCTCGATTCCCAACGTCGGAAATCTACAGACAGGCCACTGGCAGTACCTCAGGTGCTCTCGGCCTAACAGCCGTGTTGTTTCTAGCTACATTCCCCACTTTGATCGGCACGCTGATCACCGGCGGGCGAACTTTCTGGACGCTCTCTCGTGATAATGCCGCGCCATTTGGTGACTTCTTCACCGAGATTTCCCCAACATTCGGCTCGCCGCTCAGAGCTACCATTGCTGTCTCGGCTGTCACCACTTGCCTGGGCGCTATCCAAGTCGGTTCCACCACCGCCTTTCAGGCCCTCATCGGGTCCTATATCGTTCTATCGACGCTCTCCTATGCCGGTGCTATCCTCCCACACGTACTCACCGGCCGCAAAACTATTGTTCCGGGTCCTTTCCATCTTGGAAAGGCCGGGTTTGCTATAAACGTCATCTCGCTGCTGTATATTGCTGTAACAGTCGTATTCTTCTGCTTCCCATTTGCCATGCCCGTCGAGGCCGGGAATATGAATTATACCAGCGTGATCGTATCTGGATTTGTTTTTCTCATTACTGTCTGGTGGTTCGTTCACGGAACCGGGAATTACGAAGGGCCCAAGTACTACAAGGAGGCGGCTAAGAAGTTGGCCGATTCAGGGAGTGCTGTGTCCGAACTTGAATAAATTTTTTGCTTCGTAGTGACTTGAGCCTGGTCGAATTGTGTTCTTGTCTTTTTAATCTTTTTGATGTGCAATGATACCTGTTTATATTTTCTCTCTCTCCGGCAACCACAAGGAAAATGTATTTAATAGCGAACGTTATTTTTCATGTAGTACCGGAGTGAATCTCAATTTCGAGGAAATTCAACTCAATTCATTCCCAAAAGATATTCACAAAGACCTACAAATACAATTTACACCAGCGCATAAATTCTCCCTTTTGCTTTAAAAGCCCATCACTGTTCACTCATCACTCCTGTCCCCGCTGCTGCCCGTGCTTTCCCCATCTTCCTCCTTGCCCAACCCCCTCGCGCTCCTCGCGGCCCAAGCTTCAACGGCAGAAACCACCTCCTGGACTCCAGCAGTCGCGCCAAATATCCCCCCTTCAGTCCCAACCATCTCAACCGCAGCATCATGCAACCTCTGCAAACTCGCCCCACACGCATCCCCAACGAGCAGGCAATCAAATCCCCGATCATTCCCCTCCCGCATAGTGCAGCTGACACAAACGTCGGTGGTCACCCCAGTAATGACCAAATTCTTGATCCCCTTGACCCTCAGAAGCAGCTCAAAATCCGTGTAAGCGAAGGCGCTGCGGCCCGGTTTGTCCACAACGGGTTCGTTGGGCAGTGGGGTTAGTTCCGGGATTATGTCGTGGCCAGGTTCTCCGCGGATAAGCAGGCGACCGAGGGGCCCCTGATCGCCGATTCCGAGACCCGAAGGGTTATTTCGGGAGCGGTGGAGTTCTCGGGAGGAGAGGGTTGAGAGGTCGGGCCTGTGGCCTTCTCGGGTAAAAATTACAGGGAAGGAGTGCTTGCGGAAGAGTGTCAGGAGGGTGTGGATTGCCGGGATGGGTGCTCGGGTTGGAGCGAGGGAGTAACCTTGATGGCTGAGATAACCGTTTGGCGAACAGACTTTTTCCCCTCTCCTCCTCGCGTAAGCTTTGGTACTATTATGAGGGGGGGTAGGGGAGGGGGAGGGACAATGGAGTTGAACGCACAGTCGTTTTGCATGTCGATTATTATCAGCGCTGTTGTTTCTGGTGACATGCTTGCGTCGTGTGGCCATGCGTATGGTGTCGCAGTGGGAACCTGTTCGCCGCGATGACGGTACATGTTCATGGTGGGATGGTATCTTGACATTGGGGCGATTCCGTAGGTTCAATGCTGTACATACAAACACAGTGAATGAGTATGGCGCAAATTCTAGTGTATAGAGGTGAGGTGCGAAAGTGAGTCCTCTACGGTAGCCAAACCACTTTAGCTTATAGATTAAGGGCAGAGAAGTATGGTATGTAACTACCTTTCCACACAACGCCTAGAGAGCAATTTTTTTTGGTTTTTTTTTTCCTCCCCCACCCAACCACCAGTTCACTCTACATGCCGTTTACAACTAATCATGAGTTTCCTTCTGCACGGTGTCTCGCTACTACGGCAAGAACGGCTACTCGGAACGCTTGTAGAGCAGTTGGGAAGACTTTTGGAAGACACTAGTATGATAACTGTTGTACTAGTGCTGTTGGAGTGCTAAGTTCTCCCTCACATATGTGAGTTATAGGATGGGGAAGTTCTATCTCCCATCCCAGTCACAAATTGCCGGCATGAATTGGTTGTCAGGGTCAACGCGGGGTGGGCCCAGGAAAAAAAAATTCCGGATCGATCTTGGGGATCTCAGAGACTTTGTTGAAAAAGGTCCCTCACCATGCTGATTTTGTAGTCTTACTTGCACAGTAGGCCACGTGTGGATGGTGTAGGATGTTCAGAGCCCAATACTGGTAAAGATCAACTAAGATACTATTAAACAATTAAGTCTTTAGATTGAATGGGTACAGCACAGCTTAACCACCCTCCCTCCCTCCATGATGGTACAGGACTTGAGTGTGTTGGAGATAGGCGTTCTTGAGATGCCGTTTCTACCCTATTACACAAACAAAGGCACGGATCTTCCCGACCAGGCCCGCCGGGTTCCCCCGAGCACAAGTAAAACCAATTGGCTCAGGGTGAGCCTAAAGTTCTCCCACCGATGCCCATTGAATGCAGGGGGAATGATGATATATGGTAACCAAATGGCGCCAATAATTTAAACAAAAACAAATTCCACTGCGATTACATAAAATTTGGTTCACCCATTTCACTCTGTTCATCCACTGTAAATACCTGTATGGTAGAGAGTTTGTAATTGATATAATAGCACTCCTTTTTGTAGACCGGACAAAGTCCAACGTTCCCCTTTCTATCATGTGAGTAAGTAGGCCCCGAGGGCCGGTCGCTCACTTCCCCCTGCCCAATAGTATTACTAGCTTCCCAAAACGTTAGCGAGTCAGCTAGCGCAGTGGGGGAAGATGGCAAGGGTCAGAGCAGAATCCACACTTTGCCCAGCTCTAGCCTGATTAAGGAAAATCTTGGTTGCTGGATAAGACTGGTCGCATACTAAGATAGGGAATTTTCGGACATTGGTGTCAAGCAAAGGGTGCGTTTGGGTGGAGACCATTTCATATTCACACACACACTGGCCCGATTGCTCCAGAGTTTTGGGAATGTAGATAAGTAATCATTTCTGCTCTACCAGTTGTTTTGAGTAGAACTGCAGCTCGAAAAATCTTCTAGTTGCCATGCCAAAAAATAGTCGTTAAGGGGCTTTCAATGTGGGGGGATTCCGATTCTGGCGGCCTATGACGGGAAGGCACCATAGGTTACACAGGTAGTTTTTGGCAGTATTTAAATTTATTTATCGTTGTGCAGTTAACGACCATTCCGAATATCCCTGTTGTTTTGTGGGGCTATCCCACCACCATATTCTCATTGCGCTGGTGCTCGCGTGAATGCGCTTGCATTCTTATACCGTATCAATATTTGCAAAGTTCATAAGCGCAAATTGAACACCTATCCTTTGGCCAGAAATGACCAATTGAATGCTCGAGATTGCCCCGTCGGGCAAGAAACTTGCTTCAGTGGCCAAGGTACTGTATTATTGGACGAAACATGGTGATGTTCTGCAGGATTTTCTATGTCAAATTGAAACTCTTATTCAAGCGCACGGTGCACTTCTCCCTCGAAATCCCGCACATGCACGAGTATGCACCAATGCACTGCCCAATTGAACGGTTGACACTCGGAGTATTCGGAGGTCCCAAGGGATTACTTGTAGAATCGATTTTTTCTTCCAGGGGCTTTTTTGCTTCCTTTGGCTAAAAGAGCCATCGGCTAAAAGAGCCATCGGTGCCCCCCTGAGCGGGGAAAAAGCGCTCGCGCCCTCGAAAGGTGTGGGTTTTTGTCACAAAGCCGAAGCCATCAGACGGCCCGCCATCGTCTCGGTTTGGGGCTATTGCAGCCCGCTCCGGCAAGATTTGACGTGAAAAAGCATATCAATTTGGTGAATGCTCCCCCACCCACCCCCAGTCACTCTCACACTCTCATAACAACCATTTGGAGCGAAGGGGCGTCGGAATAAGAAAACATTTTCAGTCTTTTCTTCAACGTTAGGGGGACTCGGCAAGGAATTGCCGTGGAATCGGCCCTCGCCGGATTGTGTCTTGTGTATAAAGATTCGATTGCTATGATCTGAGCGCGTGGCCTCAAGGGGTTCTTGCGAATATGGTGATTCTTTCGCCTTCCGTGCCAAAGGCAATAAGATTCCCTCATCCCTGGCAGAAAAAAAAAATCCTGTGTTACGGGTAAGTGGGTAAGTTATGCAAAACCCCTTGAGAAAACCGATATGTGAGGAGGTGATGATATCGGAGAACCCAAACGGAGCAAACCGACTGCCCTGGATCCGGCAACTTGAGTGGTCGTTTAGGAATGGTTGGGTTCGCCGGTGCCGGCTGCTAGACTGATCTGGTCGCGATAAACCTGCTCACAGTAGCAGGAGATGGTGATCGTTCAGTTTCAGGTGGAATGATCACACCAATGAGAAAGCTTTTCTTGAGTTTAAACCCAACGAACACCGTCCTTCAGCTCCCACCTCCCAGAAATTAAGTTCACATCATAGATCGATACAGCGAGTGCCTTGCTGCATGTCTGTGACTTTAAAGTTGGGTGTCTCGTATGAGAGCCTCAGCAATGGCTGCCTGCAAGTCAAAGTGCACATTTTAAGGTGTGAGATATGACACTAATACGAGTTTGGGCAAAATAATGATCAATACCTTTTTAGGTATGGTTTGTGCATTTTGGTTACTAAAGATGAGGCTTCCCAGCTTCCAAACTGGAACAGGACAAATCTCTGAGAAACCCAGAATTTCGCACAAAGTCGCAAAAAAAGTAAGCAAAATACTGCCAAGGGCAGCGTCTCCTTGAGATACGAGCTTATCGCGATGGAACCATAACATTTTCATCTCCCGTGAATTCGCGCGGCCGAATTGAAGCCGGATACCCTTATACAGTAGTGATCGCCTAGCCAACAATGAGCCCACGCAGGGCAACATAATTGACGATCGGGCACAATACAAAAAAGAAAGCCATTTCAAACCTACACAATTGGCTTCGGTACAAGACATCACGAACCGCCTCATACCCATATGTGGTAACGTGGTATTCATCCTTGAAATTATTGTTCCAATTATGAGGTATCATCCTTGGAAGCTTCTCATGAAATGTTTGGCTTTTTTGATGAATCACAGCCTCGGTGGGGGCTTCCCAAGTCTTCATAACTACTTGTTTGGCCCCATATGCTGCAACCCATTTCCTGTGATATATTACAGAATCACATCACTCAGCTTGGCGCTATGGAACCGTTAGTTTATTGGGCTGGCGATCACTGTTATCTGGGGGTGTCCGGTTTCGATTCGGCCGCGCGAGTACCAGTGGTTAGAAGAGCTGGCAGATCTACCTGTGCGAGCTTTCCTTGTGCGGCTGAGTTGAAACTAAGCGACTAAGATTTATTCGCTAAAATCCTCCGATTTGTTCGTAGGATGCGGGAAAATCCCTGTCAAGCACCCCAAAGTATGGCCTACAAAACCCAATAAACAAACGAAACTTCAATCAAATCCTAAAGCACAATAAAAACAATTCAAGATCCCAAATTAGACCCTCTCGTAAAAGGAAAAACCTCTACTCGCGCGGCCGAGTTGTTCTTGGACACCCACAAAGAGCAGTGATCGATGAACCAATAAATGGGCAATCCGATGGTACCAAGAAATTTGATATACTGTATAAAACTATATGGATGCACGATAGTCCCCTGCTCATCATAAGCAATTTCGAGCCTCCGGTTTTTGTATCGTATATGATTATTAATTGTGTTGCCGGACATGAGCTTGTCATTCGCTCGCCGATTGCTACTCTATGTGGGTGTCCAAGAGCAACTCGGCCGCGCGAATAAGTTGGACAGCTGAGGTGAGAACTCCTACCATAGAACAGAGCGCCCAACTTCAACTCAGGCATGTTAATGCCCGGTGCTAAGTTAGGTTAGTGTGACTATCAACCCTCCCTACTCTTTTAGGCCGAAGCTACTCGTACTGTACGGTAGGTATCAAATTTGAATACAAGTATTTTTCCAAGGCTACAAAGTACCGTGCTCGAGCTGCCGAGCCGAAGCCGCGCACTTGCGGCAGCCTTAGTCATCTGTCGGCCAACCAGAGAGAAAAGATATCGGGTATCCTGTTACGTGATTGGCCTGCCGATCAATTTCTGTGCTTGGGAGCGCAACTTCAACTCGGCCGCAGGAGTACCCGATTTCTGATCTACCACGTAGGTGCTATCGCATGAAAGAGCACGTATGGTACATTGCTGTATTGCCAGCAATATAGTTTGTCTCACCCCAAAGCAGCTCAGTCGTGATGCTTCAGCACGAACCGAGTTTCGACGACCTGAAGCAGAGATTCAAACGTCATACGCCTCTGGGCTGTCGAGGGAAGGAAGTCTTCATATTGGTATTGGAAGGGTATCACGGCCGGAATAGTTCCTCTAGCAAGTCGAATAACCCATAAATAGCAGGAAGGCTTCGAGCCAATTGAGTACCAAGATAAGCCATGAGATAATTAAATGTCTTTAATGCGCACTCTGGTCAACGCGAAATTTTGTATTGCACTTTGCGCATGCACTTTCTGCATGTATTTTTCTAATCAATGCTTCGCGATCCAATGGGTATCGTAGAATTCCCGATGCCACTCAATGATGCGCGCGCCCAGCATCGGGATGATTCCTCCACCCAATCTCCAATACCGCTATGGCCACCGCATCTCCCGACCTCGATCTCCTACTCTTGTGCAGTGCACAATTTCCTGCACCCACCGCCGATCATGCCCAAGCGCTGGCGCTTACACCGAATTATAGGGGACTCGGAAAGAGTATCTACGTATGCGTCATCGAATGCCTTTCCATAAACACTTCCTGGTTTGCTACCGTAATTGAAGTGCCAACCAGGAAAGTTCGCGGATTGCCCTCACTGGATATCACTCGGGAATTTGTACCTAGTGGCGGGCGCTGCGGGAGTCGGGGTAGGGCACCGTGGGCTGGCCCTTATTCCTGGGAGAAGCAGGACTCAAAAGTGTGGGCTTCGCTTCTATGGGCTTGAAACCTGCTGTATTGTAATCGTGCCATTGCTCCCATGTTTAAGGGTGGTCAGATCTTTGCACTTGTGGGGTGAGGGGAGACATATCCATATCCTTCCCTGGGTGTCAAGTAAGCATGTTTGACGAACGCCATGGGCGGGGTAGCTAGTGGTCATCTAGCTTGATGAGGATGGTGTGTGTGTGTGAATAACAGTCTAGGGCACTAATTCTAGACTGGGCGCTACTCGTGGGGACTAAGGTTGATACGGATCTACTACGGTCAGCGGATTTTATTATCGTGCCGCGAGTGAAAAATACGGAAAAAATAATACCAATAATGATGAAAATCCTCTCTAGTAGATATCGCGGCGGAGTTCAAGGGCCTGAACTCATATTTCATTGCCTGATGCTTGAAACAACCCTCTAGCTTTGAGGGAAATTACCAGCTCAAAAGCTGCTCAGAAACCTTGATGTTTTTGAGGGGAGCTATTGCCGCAGTGATTAAACACGCCAAGCGCAATCGTGAGACCCCCCTAGGATAGTAAGCTCCTTCGTGTGGAAACCATGCCTTTACAATACCTTCAGCTATATTAGATGAGACAGTCGGAGATCTCGATACGTCAATGTTGATGTTTTGGTGCTCTTTTTTTTTTTTTTTTTTTGAAACAGTGTGAGTGGTATGAGCTAGAAGGAATTCTGTGGTCTGATGGGTAGGGTCGAATTATCAGTATTGGCGCGGGGAAAAGGGAATGTGTGATTGAGAGGGAAAATATGGTGTGGGTTGTCTAGTGCTTAGCTTAGCTAAACATTAGCAGAGCTTTCCGTGTTGCTGTGTACATATTATATATGTGGTATAATATTATATACTTTTACTTTCCGAGCGAATGGTCCCTTATGAATTCGCTATTAGCTCAGTTATTGTTAAAAATCTAGATAGTAAGGGGTAGAAAGATAGAAGACCTCTCTATAGTTACGGGAATTACTAGATTAAGGCCTTTGGTTCTATGTCCTTCTACACCAAAAGCACCTATTCTCTTCCTTTCCTTTGAGGACTATAACGCCTGATGGAATTTGTTTAGTGTTGTAGGCTTAATTAGAGCATGTATTTCCTGCTCGAGCGTGTATTCCATTCTCAGGGTCCGCAAGGGTTCCGGTCGCTACTAATTGATCCTTAAAACTCTAATAGAAGGATGGCGCATGATGGGACCGAGCCTGCTGCCAAACCGAATGAGTTTTAATGGGATAAAATTTTGATGGGATATAAAGTCTCAGGATGGCAAGTCTTGACTTCTTGGAATGCATAGCGCTTTAAAGGATTACCTACTAGAACGAGTTAGTATTGGAAAGTAGAATTGGGACTGTCTATATTTAAGGTTCTATCGGGTATTTCCCTATCAGGGTCTTTCTACTGTATACCTGTAGTAGGGATGCGTAAGTTGTGGACTACTAGTACGTATTAAATCTTGTATATAGCTGGGCCCTTGCTTGTGCGCTGATTCACAGCCATTGTTGGCTTCCTTTAAAGTATGGTAGTGTTATTACTTCTTTCCTTGATCTATCGCCTTCCACTTTCTTTTAGAAAATATGTCGATACTCTCTTCATCTTCTCCTAGGCCTATCTAACTCTCATGTCATAGCTCGCAGCAGTCGTTGTAGTGCCTTTTGTGAACACCGGTAGAATAAACTCCAAGAGGACTGATCAATTGATTTCCTGCTCGTAGAATATGGCCGTAATCACAGAATATCACTCGAATATCTCAGCTTCCAAAGAGTCTTATTGTCCAGACAGACCTAATCTGGTCGCACTGTGTGCTATATATATCGGGCTCAGTGGAGTATTATTGAGAACGCGTGGGCATAGATGAGGGACCTCGCTGGCTATCGTTCACAGCCCAAAAGGTGTGCTGCTTTGAATTGGTGGTCCCGTTGACTTTTCTATCTCCAAAGAGCTTTTCACGGCATTTTAGCCCAAAGCCCGCTTACTGTAAGTATAAAACATCGGTAAATTACCGCCTCTATTTTCCTGCACACATTAACCTAGCCAAGAAACCCACATTGGGAAACTGGCGCTGAGGGAAAAGGGAGTTTGGGAAAAGAAGTTGATTATTTAAGGCTAACCGCTGTAACTAAGAACCGCTATATCTATGAAGTGCTGGGGGAGGAAGAGGAAGGGAAGGGGGGAGAAGAAAACCTACGGGAAAAAAACCTGAGAAAACCATAAACTCCTTATACATCGTCAACCCCACCCAAGCAAGTCCCTCAACCTCCTAATATGCCCAGAGCTCGGGATCGAAACATCCCCCCTCAGCAGCCTAAACAACTCAATAACCTCCGGGTCTTCGATCCACCGGTCCGGCAGCCCTGCCGATGCCGTCGCTCTTGCAACCTGCAGGTGGAAAATCTCCTCGTCATCCCTGGTAAATGGTGCGTCGAGATCATCATCTATGCCTAACCCCAGAGGATGTGGGGGATGTATATGATGCTGTGGTTGTGGCGGGGGAGGTGGTAGAGGATGAGGGGGAGGCGGAGAATAATCAGTATAAGGAGACTGCGTCTGTAACCTCGACGGCGACATAGAATGATCTCGAGAGCTACCAGCATGAAGTCGCTGCTTCCACTCGAATTTTTCGAGATTCGCCTGGTGGCGGATCTCGGGTGGTGCGTGTGGGCATTTCTGTAGATCGATGAGGTGGTTTAGCATTGTTTCTTTGCGGCCGGCGAAGGATGTTACTCGTTTTTTGGCTATAATATTATAGAGTTTTCTCGTATGTTAGGATTTAGCTATGGGAGGGAGAGGGAGAGGGAGGGTGTAAATAGGAAGAGGGGGAAAACACATACCAAGTTCGAGTAATTCCTTTTCCCCATGATCATCCCCAGGCATCAGAGCCAGACCAGGGTTCTCCCTTATTATCACGGCTTTCGCGTGCAGGAGGCAATAATTGCACCACACTTCAAAGTAGCGGACGTTCTTGTTTCCACCCCGGTGGTACCAGGACCATTCTTTACCTTTCCTTGACATGTTTTTGGCTCGCAGTCGAGTAGTAGTAATAGAGCACCTGAGATGGGAAATTAGGCACGTTGGGTTGGTCTGGTATTTAAGTGTTCGGAACAAAGAAATATGCTTTCGAGTTTTTTTTTAGAGTTTTCCCTTTTCAACTTGAAAGGCGTGATTGTTTTGTTTTTCTCATTGAATTTTTGAAGCCTTTGTGGCGCGAACTTTGTTTGCTAGGCCTTGGTTTTGAGGGTGTTCATAGTTTCTCACTCGGAGTATGGTGGCTGGTGGCTAGGGAAAGCTGATACAAAGTGGGTTGAGCTTAAATTGCAAAGGGAAACTGCCATAGGGATACTGATCGTCGTGAAATTATTTGGCATGCTCTTATTCTGACAAGGGGAGTTGAATTTAGTGCCTGGTGTAATAATCCTTCCTAATAGTTAGGGTCTAGCTGTGAGGTTCCTCCCACTCAGCGTTTGAACTCTGTGAGAATTGCTGTAAGGATAAGCTGCCGGGTCTTCTCGATTTGTTCTCCGTTAACTCTATTAATCCTATTTTCATCCTCACGCCGACACATATCGAGAGCTATATGCGAGAACTACTCGTTAAAGCCTTTGCGCCGATTATCAGACTTCACGGAACCAATCCTATAATAATAATCGCTAGTGGTCTTTCTGGCCCCCTGAGGCGTTCCCTCTGGATCAAATACGAATATTAGTGAAGAGATGACTTGATATTTCCGGGGATTGAGCTCGAGACTCTCTGGCCGCCCAGCAGTTGCAGACTTAAATGATACAGAGCGGAGCCATGAGCTTCGCCCTGATTCTGGCGCTTATTATAGGGGAAATTCTAGGGTGTAAGTTATGGCTTTTAACGGTGCGATAGGGGGGATTATTCGAGCTTTCGCTGACTGCACTGAAGGTAGGTTTCGGGGCGATGCCCGAATTTGTATCTTACCGTCAGCAAAAGATCGCAATATTTTTATTGAGAGTATGATATATAGAGGGATAATTGAACCTTTCCCTTCTCCTTACTCTAAAAATTATTTAAGAGATAGGGCTGTGACTTGCTGATAGAGCTGCGAGTGATGGAATGTGTCTTGATGGAATGTGTCTTGATGGTTTGGTTATGATACAAGGCATGCTATGAACCCGGATATCGAACCTCTGATAGTGAGATTAGGTCTCGAGGGGATTAGCGGAGGGGATGTGTTTATAGAGGGATAGAGCAAATATGTGGAAGCCTTTACTATTGTATGATAGCTGGGAAAGAGACACCCCATTCTATCTGGCTTGCTACTCGAGTTTCAGGTATGGTATCTGAAGAAGAGGATAATTTACAAAGATGGGGAACAACGTAATCTTGCCCGGCCGGCCTGCGGTGGCTTTGTTTTTAGCAGGCCGTCTCGTCCGTATGGTATTGTATTATCGGGAGTGGGGAGAAAGTTTCACCCACAAACCCTAACCCATTCACAGAGTTCCTCTCGTGGCAGGTTGGTCTGCAACTAAACTGCAGACACACGCTATGCTAAAATTCAGAAGGTTCATACAAATTGACATTCAGAGCTTCTAGCTGAGGCGCTAGGCGCGCTTCCCAGGGGTGCTATTCTTGAGGCGCATGCGTCCATCTGGCTTGAGGCAGATTTTATGTGCAAAAGCTTGAAGTGTATTCACTTCCCTGTTCGATGCCACATCAACAATACTGCACGACCCTTTTTTGTGGCAATTTTATTGGGAATTGGTTCATTTTCTCACTTTATTCGTGGGAAACCAATGTGTTATTGTCAGAACCGAGATCTATACTATGATACTTGGCTTATTGGGATGTATTTCGGCCCGTTTAGCAGGCCAGGATTCGGACTTAAAAATCCGGATTCTCCTAAGCCTGGACTTTCAGTCTAATCGTGTTTGGTAGGCCAGAGCTTGGAGTGGATTTTCATTCCAAGATTAGATCAGGATTTTGAATCCGGATTTTCTCTAAAAAACAAGTCATAGAGAGCAAGCTCCAAAAGACATTTGCCCTGACCACCTTCTTGGTTTTTGTGAGTCTAAAAAATCATATATGTATCTGGATCTTATCTTTGCCATTTTATATTAGATACCCAAATTGCCGCTAATTTTCCAAATCCAAATCCAAATCCTGTTGTGTTTGTTATGGCCAATTTCCAAAGTCTAGGCTTTGAGGTTTCTAGGCTTTAATTTTCAAGTCCGGACTTTCAGTCCAAATCCTAGTCTAATCCTGGCCTGCCAAACGCGCTCGAAGTGTTGAAGCCGACTGATTCTGGGGTTTGGAAATTGTGGAGGTGTTGGGCACCCCACCAAACCATAGCTGTTGAGAAGTTTGAAACTTGTAAGAGAGACCCAACCAAACCCGGGGTTTAGGGTTTTGCTTCTGGAAGTGAGATTCAGAGGGAGCCAGTTTAACCTAACGATCAAGCCCTGTTGCTCTCAAGACTGTCGAACACGCTACCACCTACCCAAACTTGCTCGTTTCCATGACTCGCTCTTTATTTAGGGGGGACTTGGGGAGATCTGCAGTTCCCAAGCCTGTGGTTTTGTGCCTCGGCATAGTATTGTGCTGTTTTCGAGTACTCCTGAACACACCCTTAGGTGGGAGGCCGGAGGTCCACATTTGGCCAGTGGGGCCAGGTTGCAGGATCTAGATTCGATGGGTGTTATAGTCCAATGAGCTGACATAAATTTAAGTGCTTCAAGTTATTCTGCTCGAGCAATGCGGCATCTGGGGTGGTGTGCTGCTGTGCTCTATTATTTCTATCTCTGAAAGACAGGGAATGTCATTTTTGTGCGCAGCATGGCATGATTCCGGACACTGGAAACCGACACCTCAACCAACCGAGAATATCACGACCTCAAACCCGTGTAGCTCAACAACCACAACCTCCGCACTTATGTAGGAGATTCTGTAAAGATGTTCAATGTATCCTTCTCTAGATATTTATAGGGGTTTTTTTATTTTATTTTTAGAAATATTGACGAGTATGATAGCAGCTGGGTAGATTTTGAGATTCTATGGGAAGGTGACCAAGTTAACGGACATGAGCCTAACTGTAACAAGTAATATCTTGGCATCATTCTTCCATAATACAAGTATTAGGGAGCTAAGACCTAGATCGCTACCATATCAGGAAATTATGCTCTCTTTAATAAGGGACTTTGAATCAAGACGAGGCCTGATTTCCAGTGTCCGGAACCAGGCTGGGGGCCAGTCATTTACCAGTGCAAACGGATGTCACCCTGCATCTTTTTTGACGCAGTTGCTTGGCAGGCCTAGATGACATAAGCAAAGCTGCAGGGCAAGGTTTCATTCATCTCTCCAACCATCGTTTCCTGATACATTTCCTAGCGGAAAAAACAATTCGATCTGGAAACGAAACGAGAGAAGGTCAAAGGAAAGGAGGCTCTTTCTTTCCTCTCCCTTAATTCGCCCTGGCCTTCTTCTCTTCTTCATTCAGGAAGAACTCCCCCCAATAGCCTACCATACTTCTCTTCTGTTCCCCCCAAACCCTCTTTATTGCTCCCCCGCGAACAAACACGGGACTGTGCCTTGGTTGCTGTATCCGCCGTAGGAGACAAGGCCTTCATCACCTTCACCTTCACCACCACCACCGCCGCCACCACAGCACAGACAGCTACATCTTAACTTTCTTTGAACCCACACGCGTCTGGCCAGCTTCTTTCCTCGAAACGATTAACCTGGCCTTACAAGTCTCGCCCGTCATTTTCCTCCCTTATCCTCTCACCACCATCAATTTCCCCACCACTTTCCCTCTCATCGGAGATTGAACTTTTCTTGGCCGAACCAGTGTTTGTCACATCGGCCTACGATTTAACGATATTTCACCTCCCTCCGGGGGTCTTCTCCCTATCTCTTTCTTTCTTTCTTCTTTAAATTTCCCCTTTTTTAATATTTTTTTCCTTCACTTTGGCTCTTTTGAGCCCTTAATTCATCCCGCTATTTAATCATGCCCGAGAATCGTCTTATCGGCCGTGATCGTAAGCGAAAACATCCTTCTTCACCAAACAATACCATACCGCGCACTTCTCCATATACTCCCAACCGCCCTGCCGATAATTATTCTCCGCGAAATTCCGGAGGTGGAGCTGGTGGAAACCGTTCCGGTAGACGCGGCCGTCAGAGTTCAACATCGCAGCAACAGCCGCAACAACAACAGCTGACATTACAACAACCACCACCTCATAATCGTCGCCGCCCCGAAGACACGGCTACAGCGACCGACGAAAGTGCAATGACAAGTACACCTACTGATCCTGGTACCCCTGGAGACTTTTATTACTGGGAATTCTTGTCCGATGTAAATCTCCGTGCTTGGCAATCTGAAGGTGCTGCACGGGTTCAAGAGGCTTTGGGCAGGTCAATTGTTAGTGAAGATGTCGATGAGGTTTGTATCATATTACAGGAACTTGTCAAGGCGACTCTTGAGGGGAGAATTTCTGTTCAGGATTCTTCCAAGTTTGTTACCGACATCATCAACGTCTTCCCCAAGGACACTGACTCGGGAATCGACCTCCAAGATTTATTCCTTTCGACCGTTGCAAATTTCGAGGATTTGAATGCTCAAATTCCAGAAAATCTACCGAAGCTTTTGGAGGCGCTTTCTCCCTCTCCGATTCCGACAGAGTTATTCGCTTTGCATTTAGAACCCTCCACCTTATCGGCGCTGGGCCTAGTCACGTCTCAGTTCCCAAAAAAGGCCATTAAGGTTACCACGAGTCTCATTTATAAGCAGCGCAAATATAACCTTCTCCGAGAAGAGAGCGAAGGTTACTCGAAGCTCATCACCGAATTTTTCACAGCCTCGTATTCACAATTTCCTTTGGAAGTAGTTGGCCGGACCGGTGAGAGAGTAAAGGGGTTGGTGGGTGCTTTTGAATTAGATCCTGCAAGGGTTTTAGATGTGCTCCTCGACACCGCCGCTAGCACCGTTGTATCGAATGCGCGTTTCTTTGTCAGGCTGTTGAGGGAAAGTGCATGGTGGCCAAAGAACCTTTCCTCTTCCTCCGAAGATGAATTCAGTAATACTGGCAAGGGTCGGGAGGAACTGAGAGCTGAAAAAGAGCGGAAAAAATTGATTATGGATGGTGAATTCTTTGAAGCCCTGAAGAACGAGGGGATAATTAAATACTTCGAGTATAGGGAAGGGTCTCGAGGAGCAGGTGGGAATAAGGTTGCTGCGCAATTGCTCGGGTTCAAATTTCGGTACTACCAGAGCGATGATGCTCTAGACAACTTGCCAGAAAATTTGGTTGTACTCAGCGCTCTACTCATCAAGATTGGCTTTGTTGATTTGGCTCACCTCTACCCGCATTTGTCCCCGAGGGGAGATGGAGAAATGATGGAGTTGCGGACAGCTTGGTTGAAAAAGATGACGGATGAGCTGAAGGCAGTGAAACCCAACGCGCTCGCTATGGCGGGCAGTCTCCACGATGACACATTGCCGAATCCACCTCGAACAAAACTTTCTGCGCCCGCACCGGCGGAGGAGAAGAAGCCTGAGGAGCCAAAGCCAAAGGAGCCAGAAAAACGAGAAAACTGGAACCAGAAAGTCGCCCTTCTTAAGCACCTCTTGGCTCTCGGTGCACTCCCCGAGGCCATGTTTATTCTCGGAAAATACCCTTTCCTCACTGGGCTCGAGAAGGACATTGCAGACGCTCTCTCAAGGGTCCTGATTCGGTCTATCGAGGCTGTATATGCACCCCTGAGGCCTCGGCATGCGGATATGTATGCAGATATGGGAATTGCGAAAGTTGCAACACCTTTACCTGGGGGAGTTGAGATGAAAACTCCATTGAAGCGGAAGCAAATGGTTACGTTCACTGTTAGCAATCTCAACTTGCGCGGCATTGACATTGATTATCGGTTCTTTTGGGAGGACTGGAAAGATGGGGTACCAACCTGTAGAGATGCTACAGATGTGGCGATTCTAATAGAACATCTAGGAAAGCTTTTTGGCCTAAGGATCGGGAGAGATCCCATGTTAATGTCTATGGTTTGTAGGATTGGACGGAGTGTACTGGAAAACCCAAATTGCACACAGGAGGATAGGGATAGGTGGATTAACCTTTCTAGGTCTATTATCGTGCCCGCCGTCAGTTTCACGGAGGGAAACCAAGGTATAGTGAACGAGGTATGGGGAATGATCAGTCATTTCCCGACGGAGACTAGATATTCGATCTACGGTGAATGGATTTCGAGGGAAAAAATGAGGATTCCGGACCTCAAGTTAAAAACCTCTAAAACGGAAAAGGAAACTAAAGATCTCTTGAAGAGGTTGTCCCTAATTACCATCAAGCCGATTTCCCTTGGCCTTGCCAAGGTGGCAGTGAGCTCGCCAGTTACAGTCATGCAGGTTCTTCTGAGCCAAGTTGAGACCTATGACAACTTGATTGAGTGTGTTGTGGGAGGAGCAAAGTACTTTACGCCGTTGGCATTTGACGCAATAGGGTTTTGTGTGCTTTTTAGGTGAGTAGCTATTCCGTTCCACTTCAGAGAGGTCCTCTAACACTTTCAAAGCATGAGCACGGCTGGCAAGCAAAGTGTACAAGCGGATGGGATGTTGACTAGCCGATGGCTTAAATGTATGCTTCCTTGTTCTCCTGGAAGCTTCTTTGCATTGTAAGCTAATTGCTTTGAAGCACTTGGGCAATTTTGCGGCCAGATCTATACCCGCTACTACAGGCAGATGGACCCAGCGCCAGTGCTCGAATATATTGCGCGCCAGCTAAAGCAGAATACATGGTCGGGATTAGGAGTCTTACAGGAGATAATTCAATCAATGACCGGAATCGACCCAGACATAAATTTGACCGACAGCCAACACCGAGGCCTTGCCGGTGGGCCCTATATCCGCAGTCTTATCCTCGGACAATTTCGTAACTCCAAGGCCGAAGATTCTCCGCGCACAATGAAGGCTCTTACTGACACGTTGATGAGATCTGGACTCGCCATACAACTTCTCATTCTCATAGCCCAAGCAAGGCAGAATTGTCTCTACCAAAGCCCCGAAACGACTCCATTGAAGGTTCTTGGTAACTTGTTTGATCAGATCCACGTGGTGTTTGGACAGTATTCCGAGCTATTGCAAATCGCCTTACCAGCGGAAAAGTACGAAGAGATGGTCCCTAGTATGGGGCGGCTTTGTCGGGACTTCGGGTTGAAGCCGGATATTGCGTGGTGGATTGCAAGGAGCGCTATAAACACAAAGATACAGCGGATTCAGTCACCGGATGGCCGTGAGGATGTTGATATGGGAGGAACTCAGGATGAAAGTGCCGCCATCACCTTAGAAAAGACACCATGGAATCCTGTGTTGAAGAACATTATGGATGAGCTCCGGCCGGTCTTACCCGTCTCTGAGTGGCCTGGTTCCTTGGCTTTCTATGTTACATTCTGGCACCTGTCACTCTATGATGTCTATGTCCCTATGGCTACTTATAAGAACGCTATCGCTAGTTTACAAGATGAAATTGCGGCTTTACCGGACAAGAGATCGCCACGCAGCTACGAGCTTTTGGGGTCCACTACCAAGTTGAGTGAGGAGGTTAAAACGCATATATGCCATAATGGCTTGGTCAAGAAACGGCTTCAGCTAGAAAAGGATCACTGGTTTAACGAGTTCCCTGATCCACGGGAGGTTACCAACGCTATAGTTCAGTATTGCCTGATGCCCCGGATTGTTTTAAGCCCGAACGACGCTATCTTTTGCTCAAAGCTTATCAAAGAGTTACACAAACTGGTACCCCCGAAATTTCACACGGTTGGAATCTTTGATGCTATATTTGGTAAACATATGGGGAAGACCATATTTACCTGCACGCAACAGGAAGCCGAAAATCTAGGTAAGTTTCTGAAGGAGGTGCTATCGGATCTCCATGCGTGGCACGCGGATAAAGCGCACTACGAACGAGAAGCCCATAATAACGGGAAGAATCTGAATGGTTTCGCTTTTCGAGGCGCCCCGATGGATTGGGAGGACTTTCGAAAACTCCTTTATAAGTGGCATAAAACCATTCACAGTGCTATCAAGAACTGTCTCTGTTCGAAGGAGTATATGCACATCCGGAACACTGTCACTGTTCTAAAGCATATTTACAACTTTTTTCCTTCTGTGGATTGGATCGGTCGCACAGTACTTGAAAAGGTAGAGGAGCTTGGAAAGCATGAGAAGAGGGAAGATCTAAAAATTGCGTCCGCAACACTTTTAGGGCTTCTCAAGCACAGAGAGAAGGATTGGGTGCTCGTTGCAGCATTTCAAAAGGTAATCGTTAGTTTTCTTTCCCTGAAAAATTATATATTGGGTTCTAATTGCTAACAAATTGGTAGGGATCCTTGACCGAAGCATTGACGCCAGTGGTTTCAGGAAGTAAGCAACCCAGCCCGGCGCCCACGTCTACCCCGACGCCTACCCAGCAGCCGCCCATGGACGCCAATAATGCTTCAGCGCAACTTAACGCCGCTTCTTCGGCCGTTATTACTAAGTATATCAAACTACCCTTTAAAGGCAACCAAAGCTAATCATTTTTTTAATTTTTCCAGTGGTCCTGCACTTGCTACAAATAATACTCTACCATCCAAACCTGACGCGGAGAAGGAAGATGGGGAAATCGATGACAGCAAAGGGAGCAAAGAGATTAAACGTCTTCCAAACCTCCCTCAGCGACCTGCCGTACCCCCCCCTCCGCTAAGGCGCCAGCCCTCTAGGGATCCGCCCAGACTCCAACAAAGTCAGCAATCTAATGAGCCTTCAAGAGCGGGAACACCAAGAAGGGACGAGCCACTAAATCCTCGACCTAACCAAGATATGTCACGAAATCTAAGTCAGGTCAATAGGGGACCCCCACCCCAGCCTAATAGGCCACTACCACAACACCAATTGCCAGACAGACCTCCGGTTCAGCAGCCTCACGATAGGGCCAGGGATATGAGAGATCCCCCGCGGTCTATAGAAGTTCGGGGTACAGCTGGCAGGCCTATCACCGAGAGGCTACCAGACAGACCATCGGATAGACGCCCTCTCTCTCCTAGAAGAGAGAGTAGAGATCAGCATCGACGTGATAACGATAGAGGAAGGGCTAGAGAAGACAACTTTCAAAGACCAGCACTCCCTCTTAGAAACGATGACCGGGTTCCGAGGGCTGGAGAGAGGAAGGATACAGATATTCGAATGGAACCGTTGCCCAATAGGTCCACCCAGCAGCCTCAGCCGAATCCTGTCAGAACAGACTCCAGAAGCCAACCACCAGATGTCGACAGGAGAAGACCAGACAGGGCGGATGATCGATCCCGTCGACACGACCGCTCTGATTTACAAGCTCACCAAATGGAGATCGATCGCCCCGATCCCGATCGCAGAGCATTAGATCGAAGGGCTTCCGATCAAAACCTCCCTAGGCAGCAAGCACCCCAGGAAGATGTCCACTCTCAACGGCCACCTGCTGCTCCACGTGCAGATGTCGAACGCGAGAGGGAGAGAAGAAATCGTCAAGAGGGCCCATCAACCCCGAAAGAACGTGACCTACTCACTGGGGCTCCACCAAGAGGGCCGTCGGGCCCATCGCTCAGCGATTTTCGTGAAACCCGACATGCCCCACCAGTTACGCACCAAGACCCCAATCATGGGAGGCTTAATCCGCCTGATATCATACCCAAGGGCCCACGTAGTGCACCAATGGGGCCTAGAAGCAATCTGAATAGGGTTGCGTCCTCGCCGGCTCTCACCACTCCTACAGGGACACAGCGGATTCTAAATAACCCGCCTGGCGTACCAACTCCGTTGCCATCTCCAGGTCTGGAAAGTAAGCCGCCACCCGCTACGGCTTCGGTAGACAACGTTGAAACTCAAAAACCTACAGACAACACAGGAGCATCGACTAATGGAAGTGATACTGCTGGGATACATCCAGATAGATTAAGAAATGTCGTCCAAAATCCCCAGCCACTACCGCCACTACCGCCATCACAACCACAACCACAGTCCCCAGTCACTCAACCCCAACCTCCGCCACAGTCTTCATCCGTTCACCCAAGCCGCCGGCAAGCCATCCAAGGAGCATCAACCGCGCCAACTTCCGTTGCAGCTCCTGGCCCACCCTCAGGGCCCCGCACGAATCCTATTTCTAGCGTCGTTTCTCCGGCTGCTCCATCGCCCACCACGTCAAATCCACCACCGCCAGTCAAGCAAGGTTCGCCACCTACAGGGCCTTCCAGAGGTGATAGAGGTGATGAGGCCCATCACCAGCGGCGCCGCATGATGACTATGCAAAATATCATTGGCCAGGCGTCCGGGGGGGCTGATGCTACACAGGGTAGCTCCACCAAAGGTAGAGTATCAAGGCGTGTTGGGGGTACAAGCGGCACTCCTGGGCGGGATAATGGCAGAAACTCTTTACCAATAACCACGAGCGACACTACTCGACGAGGTGGTAACGGCAATGGTTCTCAGAATGATCCTACTCGCAGAGGCAGCCTTGCTGGACCCGAACCAGGAAGACCAACCTCGGTTTCAGGAGGATCCGCGGAAGATCGAGATCGGGAACGTGATAGGGATAGGCCGGCCTCAGATCATGGAAGTCGCAGTGGCCGCCATGCACGAGAGAGGGGAGATAGGGAGCGTGAAAGGGATAGAGGCGATAGAGATAGGGATAGGGAGCGTGAGAGAGATCGGGTTCCGCGCGACGGAGACCGAGAGCGTGAACGTGAGCGTGAGCGTCAGGTAGAACGGGACCGTGGCCGTGAGCGAGCTGGAATGGACCGCGATAGGGGGCTAGATCGTGATCGTGGGCAGCAAGAGAGAGACCGCGATCGTGAAGCCCGAGATCCAAGGGAACGTGATCGCCACCTCGCTGAGCGTGACCGCGACCGCGACCGGGACAGAGAACCACGCAGGGGAAGTGGCGTGATTCCTGCGATTGGCGGAAGTGGCAGAGATAGAGATAGAGATAGAGACCGCGATAAGGAGCGCGAAAGGCGCGATGGAAGAGATAGGGAGCGAAAACACGGCCGTGAGAATGATAACGGGAGGAAGGATGAGTCCAAGAGACGTAGAAGGGGTGATCAAGGTGGAGGGGGTAGCGGTGGATGGTAATAAAAGCTATCTGAATAGCCGTGTTTTTATGTATCATGCCTTTTTTTCTTCTCTCTTCCTCATTTCATGTTCTACTCGTTGCCACCTGTTTCCCTGTTGCGGTACGACCTCGGGCTCAGAATGGCGGCTATCGTTAAACTTAGGATATCCCGGTGGGCTTTCGGAGCTGTATATATAAAATTCCTGTGCTCTCCCTTAGGGTTATTGAAAAGGCTTTTACTTTTTTCGTTATATTTTCTCTTCCTTCATTCAATCAATAAGCCGTATTCTATGTTTTTCCTATTGGTGATTGGGGTAGGGAAGAAGGGCGGAGGCTTGAACGGTATTTATCATATTCTACATTGTAAGATATATCTTGTCGAAATTCTCTCACTTGACTACTTCTATTCCTTTCATCGATACACACTATTCTTGGCACTCCTGTTACCCCCAAAACCAACCCTCGCGAGAACTTACAGTATGTAACCTGAATTTTGTGTTTAGCCAAGATATGTTGAGCGATTCATGATGCCCGCCTTTGTCCTTGGCCCATTCAAGGAAGTCATTTAAGTTAACCCGAACCAGTATGGCCTCCTACGATACCAGATTTCTCTTTTTCATTGCAGTAGTCGGAGTGGTAGCTACTATACTATCTGGAGATGGATCTTTTTGGTTTGAGTTTTTAGGAAAAATAGCACCTTTTATACTATTATTATGGTGGCGTGCCAAACAGGTCTTAAGAGAATTAATTCCGTCCCCATCGGAAGTGCCGTAGGAGTCGGGACCCCCATCATTTCTTTTCTTAGAATTGCTGGCTTAAATTGCTCCCGCACCCTAGGTACATTCCACCAAGCGGTATTGTACACTTAACCGTGGGTATGTATATTGGATTATCCATCACGTAGTCGATTACGAGAAACGTTGCTGTGCTGGTGGTGCTTCCTGGGAGCAATGAGTTTGTTATCGGGCTCATGAGTGCCAGTAAGCCATCCCACTTCTCCCTCTCTTGGGCCGGGGGCCTATTGGTATTGACGAATGGTAGCTCGAGAGCTAATCATTCCAAGGTGTTTTGCGCTGATTGATAATATTGGAATCCAACTCCCTATAAACACTCTTGATCATTGCGATTTGGTGAGGGATCGGGATTAGAGAAGGGTTGCTCTATCCTATGATATTTCTAAGACAGGGAGACTCGGTAAGGGGGTGGAGTTAACGAAGACTGCCCAGGATTATTGTGGTATCACGCGTGCTGCAGACTACATCACCACTTCAAACACCTACTGTACTGTACTAGTACTTCCACAACCAGTGGAAGGGGGTGTTCGTTAGCCGCAACGGCAATAGCCATGCTGAGGATCTCGGTAACTTCCACACTACCTCTATATCTCTCACGCTTTCCAGTCTTACTCGCAATCCCCTTAGGCCACAAAAGAGCAGCGTACAGTATCCCCACCTCCAAAACGTCTACCCCTGCGAGCCCCCCCCCTCCGCTCTGGTACAGGTTACGTCATAAATGGCTGGCGCGAGAACGGGGAAGACGCAACCAACATCCATTTCGGTGCACAAATTCTTGTACAAGTAGAGCAGTCTCTAGCGGCATCGCAAAGGGCATCATCTCGTGCGGCACGGTTATTTATGTAGCCCATAGGAATAGCGACCCCCGGCGGCTGAACCAATACACCGCCCACAGGGACTTTGAACAATGTTCCTTACATTTATTCCGTTGGCTAACACTGCACCGCTGTGAGTGTCAACCAAATTTTTAATTTCCGCCAGGGGGAGTCACCCTCAGTACCGATAGGATATCGTATAAGGGGGGAGGTTTTTCTTTTCTTTCTCGATACTAGCGTTAAGTTAGTCGCCGTAGCCGCCGGTGCGAAGATTGATTGGTTGGATGTTAAAGAGTGTGTTGCGGGAAAAATAACATTGTTTAACCCCTCACATATACCAATTGAGCCTGTATCACGCAGATGGCGCCGCCTTGCAAACGATAAGTATTAGTGCTGAAAAGGGCAAGAATTCAATATTAGATCATCTTGGATCACTCGCAGGTCAGACTTGCTTGGAGCCTAAGGAACCGTGTGGGCATCTGGAGCTGAATTACGTGCCAAGGGCGTGTAACGGGCGATTAGAATCAACACCCTCTAAGAATGGACCACGCTAAGGTTTTCGGGATTGCAGAATAAATTAGTTAGAGGTGGGTTTCCATACCCTCGCCGAATCGAAAACACCTTAGCGCCGCAGGGCCATTTTCAAGAGAGACTGGAGTCAAGCTACTCCTACTGGGAACCCACTTTTTAAACTTTCCTGTAGCTTTTTTGTTGGATAAAGTGCTTGTAGGAAGGGTCTCACCGGTACGCTAATGGAGAATGCCGCATCGCATAATGGGGATTACCCCAGAGCCAACCGGTAATAGGGGCCTGGTAGGGGTCTGATTGGATACTCCAGCACCACGCCACTGGTGAGCTTCTATGAGTTGTTCTAGTTCACGTACCCAACTGCGCTGTTAGAAAAGCTGAGATATTTACAGTCCCAAAACCGCAGTACTGTATTGTAATGCACATCCAAGGGGGGAACTAAAGACTAGGAATCCTTGTTGAAGGCTTGCATAGGGGATGGCAGGCTGCGCTGGCTGCGGGTTCAAGCTGTACTGTGCCGCCTGAGAGATAGGGGAAGGAGAGGATACGCGATCGTGAATTTCGGTAGAGCAACGGTGAATTTTAGTATAGGTAAGTATTTGTGGAGCAAAAATAAGTTCCAAGAAGGCGTGGGCGGTAATATTATTATACCACTACTACAGATGACATATGGCAAAAGTGCAGTTTGAGGCCCCAAAAATTCAACGAGCACGATAATATCCTGCCGGCTATTCACAAGATAGTCCTTTTTAGAAATAAAACATTCTATTTCATTAACCGGGAGAGCAGGCGATAGAACTTTTAAATAAAGGATCTTGAAGCATAATACCGTAGCGAACCCCAAATCCAAAGTGTCAATCAACAGTAAGCTAGTCAAAACTTCCAATCATTTTCACATAGGAAAAAGTGATATCTCGAAAGTCCACCGAAGGACTTAGTGGGGGCTTTCCTAGGGAGCATTAGTCCAGTCCCCGCGTCGGCATCCTCCACATCTTTGCCTGACAACCAATAACCAAAAACCCACATCTCACCTACGATTCTAGAAAAACCTCGCTTCAGTACCCCCACAGGCTTGCATTACCACCCACCTGCTGCTCCAATCTCAGCCTATCAGTGTCCTATTTCATCCTATCACTCTATCCGAGCCAGCCTGAAACGGCTCCGCACAAGGTCTCGGAAGAACGCTGATCCTGAGTCAGGAACACGCCGAAGGAACTGTCCTCCCTCCTTCCCCGTCGATCCCGGCAGCGCCGACCCAGGTCTCGACCACCAGTCGAGATATCGCGATGGGAAATTTTGATCTTAATGCATTTCGCAGTAAGATTTCCACTTGGACCTAACTTAGACCTCTCTTGTGGAATTCTATGCGGGAGAATTTTGGTTGTATCGTTCGATTGGGTGGTGGGTTGGGGTGAGGGGCTACGATGCGATAAGCGGGCTGGGCTATGTTTCGTGCTCAAAAGTTGTGGTACTGTACATGCGCTCTCACTCGCAGAGGTTTTTGCAAGGCTGGCTGGTGGTGGAGAAAGCGGGTACTGTACCTAAGTTTGAGATCCCTCGGAATTATTTTCTCAATTTATAGAGGGTTTCATTTTCCAGAAGTGATTCTTGGTCACGGGCGTTGGTGTCTGAAATACTCGTCAATTCATAGAGCACCCTGACATAAGAACTAGCGTTTTACGCCCAAATTCGAATATCTTAGCACCTCTATTCCCAGAGACTTGAGCATCTTAGGGTTTTGGGGGCAATGGAGCGCACTAGTGCCAACTACGGAGAAGATAGTAAATAAGCACATATATCAAAACTATATCCCGCAAGATGTAACAAAAGCTATACTTTGAATATTGAGGGCCTGTTGCCTTGCACTGTACCCCGAATACGGGTTTTACCAGAGGGGTTTTGTGTGCAGTCATGGTTCGATTTCTGCCCCATACCCTAACCGGATGGAAGGAATCCCTCGAACGTGCTCCGAATCAGTCACATGAAGTCAAAACGTTTACAAAGGGAGCACACTCCGTCTTAAGAGTCGCCGTAACCGTGGGACGATTGAACCCCAGACCAGCGTGGCCGAATGTCTGGTATGAAAGACAATATCGCAACTTGAGATACCCCCTACCGGGTTTAAACTGCTATGATATTGACAGTAATATCGAACAATTGGCCCGGGGCGGGAATAAATAATTTGCATGGCAGATATGACCACGTATGAGATATCCCTATTTGTGAAATTCTCCGGTGTCAAATAGAGTACTTTGTACCCGTAGTGAGCCGATCACCATGGGGTGAAATTGGGCTCCTCAATAGGCGATAAATTATTCGAACTCGTAGAGTGCAAAACAAAATAGTGATCTAGTGAAATATAATATTATATTCCTCACCACTCCTTCTCCCCTTGGCGATATGGCGAAATTTTATCATTAACAATATGATGGATACTACCGGTATGATACCCACCAGAAACTGATGGGTTCCGATGAGCTCGTTTTACGGGAACGCGGGGAGGATAAAAAAACCCCTGCATTATATCCTCTTCCCCCAACTCCAGTGCACCTCTGCAAGTACCACCTTCCGCTCCATGCTGAATCTACCGGTCCAGCGGGATATGTAACGTCCAGCGCCTACCTCGTTCCTAAGCTCTCGCTCCGTCCGTATAGCCTTACAGATTACCCATTTTGGCTTATAAGAGAAAAATTTACTACACCCCTCACACCAAATCCCGCAATCCCGCAGTATTTAGGATCAATTGTTCCGATGGGATACCAGCGTCAGTTCCCGCCCATCTGGGGTCTTGCAAGCACAGAAATGCACAGTAACTGGTGTCAATTTAACCTTTAGTGGTTGATCCGCAAGATGTGGTTGCACAGAGGAGATTGCGCAAGGGGGCTCTTTTCACTCCTTTTCTTTTTTTTTCTCGCATACTGGTCCAAGTACAGTACCATGGTACACGTGTGTGAGCAAAACCCTCTTTTGCTCAGACCAAGCACCATTGTTGACCTTTCTTCCTCGGCTGTAGGGTTTTTGGTTGTAAGTTTACCGGTTTGTATCTTACGGTATTTTACGGTAAGATACCGTATTATATTCCACCATACAGTATTTTATTCCACCATACAGTACTTTATTGACAAACATGAGAAAGAAACAGAAAAAAAATCAAATTCTCAGCACGACTTGCTCAATCATCGGCCTCTACCAATTTTTGCCTTCTCCCTTTCCCTTTCCCTTTCGCTTTCTCCTTTCCCTTGCTCTTTCCTATTCCCACTCCTGGGTACTCCAACTCTTCTTGCCCTTCAGGTCCATACACTCCTCCCCTTTCCCTTTCTCCTTCCCGTACTGAATGCCTTTCCCCTTCCTACATCAAGTTCCTTCCCTCTTCACACCCGGTACCTATAACTGGACCGCTGACTCCAATCAGATCTGAGCCTCCCATACTAGTTTCTTCTGCTGTTGCTGGGGGCCATAATACTGGTTCCTGTAAGTGAAACTCAAAATGCTCGTGTCGTTGTCGCTTTGGTGAGCGTTCGGAAAAAGGGGCTACTGCATCTAGGAGAATAGAAGGAGGACTCCTACAAACTATTGTAATGTTAGTGTTCAATTTAGTAGTAGTAAGATAGTAGATTAGGAAGCAGAAGTGGTAATATGGGCTATGTCATACTAGGACGAGGGGGAGAAAATTCTAAGAGAAGATCCGGTAAGGGGCTTGAAGCTCTTGAGCTTTGTCGGCTAGGTATCGCGAGTGCTAGGAATTCTCACAATTAGTTAATAATAAAGGGTTAAACGTAGTAGGAGAAAGAAATACCCGGTATAACTTCAACCTCTACCGATTCTGCTAGCTGATCGGGACCGAGATCAAGTACTTCATCCTCAAGCTCTAATTCATCCTCTCGGCTTAGTTGGTGCCATTGATACTTTTCACTTGGCTTCCTGTCCAGAACCCTTCGGTTTAGATAAAGAAAGGTGAGTTTGTTGACTCGGGCAGGATGAAGTCTGTTTCTGAACTTGTTGTGGATTAAATTTTGAACAGAAAATGACCGCTCACTTGGTACTGAGTTGGCAGGAGTGCGGAAGAGCCGTATAGCGATATTTGCAAGTTCAGGTGTGAAACCTTGCTACGCATACCAGAATGTAAGAGGGTCCTCAAACTTCCAACTCGCATTTGAAACTGAAAATGGACCAAATCTCCCTCGATAGGTAAAGAAGTCCCGCTGTGCCCTGACTGCAATATCTCGCGAAGGTGCAAACTGATTCATATAGTGAATAACTGTGTTTTGCTGCTCGATGGTAGTTGGAAAATGAATATTGAGGGGGTTGAGAAAATGTGCAGC
>NESQ01000384.1:0-87198 GCA_003070745.1 Tuber borchii | reverse complement strand
GCTCACACCACATTTGGTGTACGCAACATCGCCATACCTCTTCCTAATTAGTGCTCCATTGTTAGCGTGACTGATTCTGATAGCCAGGTGGAGATTTCTTTCGAGTTACCAAAGTATCCGGGTCTTCAAGGTCTGGCTTGAAATGTGTGCGCTCTGCCGGGTCTCTGTTCACAAGAAAGTTCCTTGTGAGTGCTATATCCTGCAACTGCGAATCTGTTGTTTACTGTGATTACTTACGCTCTCTCCTCAGCCAGGCGACGGACGGCTGTACATGGCAGAGTCTTTCTTTATTTTGTGCTCTTGGTGCCAATCCTCTGGTCATGCATAGCGGGACGCCTAGGGCGAATGGAAACATTAAAATTGTTCACAGATATATATAGACGTAGTTTACTTACCTTCCCTTCTGTAAGTGCTGTTTCCGTGAGCCTGTAGGTGTCATGGGGGCGTGTGCAATCTTTGGATCGAATAGAATGCAAACAATGAAAAAGAAAAAAGAAAAAAAAGTCTACCGATACGTCAACCAAGAGACGAGAATCTCGGACGGAGATTGACATAGGTGGGTCGGAGCCCGGCACCAGACGTGGGGGTGTGGTAGAAGAGCGAAGAGGAATGTATGGAGAGCGGTAGCGCAAAAGTAAAGGGAGGGGCAGCAGGAATCCTTATATACACCTCGTCGACGCTGGGTGTGTGTTTCCTGATGGTTAGCCCTAGGGGGGTGTATCGTACGAGCAAAGAACGCGATGTAGGGTGTGCTGGTACAACGATGTCGCACACTGAAGTGGGATACATGTGTCGTGTGGGAGATATGAACTAGCCACATGGCGGTTTGACGAATTGCGACAGATAAAGATGTAGAAAATAGACAATCCAATAATCGTGAACAGTCTGAGTGTCAATAGAGATTTCCACTGCGTGTGATGAAAGAAATAAGGTTTTAAGCCTCACGAGGATGCATATGCCAAGAGATCTGAGGTGCGACGTCTCTTGGCGTCTGCCAAGACCCCATCGACATCACGAAATGAATCCATCAGGTGCAAGAGTACAACTACTGGTATGATTGCTAAAGTGAGCGAAGCCAGACGAACATGAACTGATCAGATGAAGATTGACAGGTAGGCTATAACAAATTTATTCCAAAACTCTAACAATGCTAATGCTAAACAATATCACTAATACTCTATACGTCTAGGTAGACTCAGCAAACGATAGACGCGCCCTCATATCCATCAAACTCTCGGGGGCAAAACTCGAACGAAATCTCTTGGGCTTACGCTCTTCACTCGCATCGTCATCAATAGAGGCACTTAGGCTGCACTTCCATACCTCCTTGCTTTCAAACAATTCCCTAGCCATAGAAACCAAACGAAATCTCTTGGACTTGCTCTCATCACAATTTTCGTCGTCAAACAGACCCCTGCGCTTGCGTCCCCTCTCGCCTTGAGCAGCACGCTGTCCTTCCGCCAACTGTTGTATATTGAACCCGTTCAACGACTTGAGGGCGAGGGGTATACCCTTCGCGGGAGATTCCCTTCTCTCTCCAATGGTGGATGTCAACATCCCAACGCTCCCCTCGCCTCCATCCCCGGCACCGGAGACATCTGATGACGCGCTGGATAATGCTGCAAGTAAAGCGTAAGAGCCATCTCCCTCTTGCGGTTCACCTGCTTCATTAACCGGCCTGGGATCAGCTCTGGCCTCCGGTTGTTGTACGCCATGCATTACAAACCTATGTGCTGGCGCTTCACGAATACGTGTTGGTGCTTCACGAGCCCAAATGGAGACGGCAGCTTGAGGAAGATAGTTGTGCCCCCTCAACGCCGGTGTGGGTTCTCTACTTGCGTTATGCAGACGATGGCAATAGATCAAGAGATCAAGTGGGTCTTCAAGAACTGGATGGGATAGGAGCCAGGCCCTTACCGTTTCATCGTTATCGATGAAGACATAATTGACCCAAGAGAGTGGCATGTGGGCATAGGCTGGTAGGCGTCGGTGTCCTTCGCCTATAGCGCCAATTATGTACCGCATTGTGTCATGTGGTACGGATCACGCAATCATTGCTGACAGTCCACAAATGTCAAAGGTTTCCAACTCAGCAAACTGTACCCCGTTGACATGGCGCCAATTGAGTAGGCAATAATTTGGGGAACCTGCGTCGCTATCACCCACGTGGCGGATACAAACAATACGCACTGCACGTGGACATCCAAGCAGAGCGCTCCAATCTACAACTCCATAGTCAGTCAGTGAAAAACCCAAACACATGGATGATTTTGAAAAGGACTAACCTGTTGGCGCCTGGCGATTTACCGGGGGATCAGGTAGGATCGGTGCCGGCGGAGGGCTGTTTGCTGGGCTGCCGGCTGAGCTACTGCTTGAGCTGCCGGCCGAGCCACCGGGTGGGGTATAGAGTACGATTGGTGCATGGGGCGAGTGTCCTTGCGCCGGAACAACACCCGGATCGACTTGTCCTTGCCCTTCTGGTTGGTCAAAGGGCGATGGAGGTGAGCCAGGCACTAATCCTACTCGACTCGAATAAGGTATTCTCCGTCCTTGCGCCAGAACAGCACCCTGAACGGCTTGTCCTTACGCTTGCGGTTGGTCAAAGGGCGATGGAGGTGAGCCAGGCACTAATCCTACGCTACTCGAATAAGGTATTCCCCAGTTTTGCACCTGAACAACACCCGAGGCGGCTTGTCCTTGCCCTTGCGGTTGCTGAATCGGCGGTGGAGGGGGGGGTACCACTAGTCCTTGCACCAGAGCGACTCCGGGAGCGACTTGTCGTTGCGCCGGAACAACACCCGGAACGACTTGTCCTTGTGCCGGAACAGCACCCGGAGCGGATAGTCCTTGCGCTTGCGGTTGGTTAATCGGCGGTGGAGGGGGGGGTACCACTAGTCCTCGCACCGGAGCGACTCCTGGAGCGACTCCTGGAGCGACTTGTCCTTGCGCCGGAACAATACCCGGAACGACTTTTCCTTTCGCCGGAACAATACCCAGAATGACTTGTCCTTGCGCTGGAACAACACCCGGAAGGACTGGTGCTTGCATCGGAATAACACCCGGAACGACTTGGTCTTGCGCCGAAACAACATATATTGCACTACTTGTCCTTGCACCGGAACAACACCCGGAACGACTTGTCCTTGCCCCGGCTGCTGGTTAACCACCGGGAGAGCGTTTTGGAGAGCGGGAGCTGGGTTCGGATCAGCCGTAGCAGGACCCCATTGAACTGGGGTGCCAGTAGGTAGTAGCACCGCTGGAACAAATATCTGCGCATTGGGGACTCCTGGCTGGCCTCGTGGACCGAGAGGCTGGCCCTTAGCCATAGCCTGAGTCCGGTTGTTCATCTTGGTTGTCAACTTACTAATACAGTCCTTAACAAGTTGAACAACTGCCTCATCGGCCTCCTGCATACGAGCCACATTATTGGCAGCTGACGTCGTGGTGAGCTGATCCCACGCAGGGTGCAATCTCCTCATTCCTGGGACGATTTGCTGGAATTCTCCGATAGGGAAATTAGCGAGTGGCGTATAGTTCCTTACTACCAGCTGATCTTTCACAATTCGCCGCCATTGCTTATACAACGCCCTGCCATTATTATTATTTGGGATACCCATGGATGCCTTATGGAGGTTAATCAACCGACCCCCAGGATTAGAGCGTACTGCCTTGATCTCTCCGACGAGAGAATTAGGCGGAAGTTGGTCCGTCTGCCCCGCTGGAGCCTGCTGTGCTCCTGGATTCTGGATATAGATGTATTGTACGTGGATGATATTGTGGGCCATATTGGATGATTATTGGTGTATATAGATAAGAGTATTCGAAATAGAGCGGAATATGGATGTTCTGAATGTGGATGATTTTGGTATGAAGTCCCTTCTATGTCCAATTGACTTTATATATACCACTCCCAAATGTTCTAGAGCGTTTGAAACAATCACACTATGTTTTCAAGATTGGCTAATAATAGGCAAATCAGACGCTCAAGGAGATTGTACGATTCAACTTGGATAAAGCATGATATGCACGTTTGCTCGGTAGCATCTCTGATCTTGGAGCTTCTCTGATCTTGAAACTCCGCTGATCTTGAAACTTCGCTGATCTTTGAAGAAACTATAGCTGACGCCACGTGATGTCTGCGCTAAACCCCATGAAGGACTAGTTCCTCTTCAGAGCGTCTAACTTCCGTAACATTCACACGCATTAGGCTCAAGACTAAATACTGCGGTACACGTACTCTACAATCTACACAAAGCCCACTATATAGACTAGGATGACTCCCACCATGCCTAGCAAATGTCCATTCTGCTGACGAAAATACATCCGGTCAGGCACATACAAGAAACACCTGCGCACTGTGCACGCAAATCTAGACATTGTTCTCACATCCACCGTACGATATACTTCATCAGTGGATATTATCAACGACGCGGAAACAAGCATATTGCACTACGGAGAGGCGAGCGAGCTCCTTGATTCCGACTATGAATCCGATCCGGATCCCACAGGACACGACCTCGACGTATTTACTGCCCAAGAGTCTGACACTGAGATATCAGACGACCCTACGTCTTCGTTACTCAGCAGACAGGAGGATTACTCCTGCACCGGAGAACCAATTGGAGATGTCGACGGATTTGAGCAAGAACACAGCGATCTCTACGAGAACCCATGGGCACCATTCAGTAGTTCGTACAGTTTCAAACTGGCGTCTTGGGTCATTCAGGGTAAAGTATCTAAATCACGAATCAATGAATACTTCTCAAGTGGCCTCGGTAATTCTACGTTAGCCAGATATAGCTCTATGTAGACGCTGGAGAGCCACCTCCGCTCTTTCGACCCGTATGGCCCGTATCTGCAATGGTTCGAAGGACAGGTTGAGGATAGCAAGAGAACTCTGCCATTCTTCTATCGTAACGTTCTGGATTGTGTCAGATATCTCCTTCGTCAGATCACATACCGAGATGACTTTCTCTACGCGCCGCGGCGTGGATTCAATCCTAATGGTGAAAAGATATATGCGGAAATGCACACTGTGGACTGGTGGTGGGACGTTCAAGTACAGTGCTCCAACCTCCTTTACGTTAACGTTAGCTGACTAGTTATAGAAAACACTTCCACCTGGTGCGACTGTAATTCCTATTATTGGGACGTCCGATCAGACCCATCTCAGCAACTACTCTGGTGACAAAAAAGCGTGGCCTGTCTATATTACGCTCGGAAATCTTCCGTCAGCCCAGCGCAACAGCCCTGGATCAATGGCTGTTCTACTTCTCGCACTTTTGCCTGTCCCCCCCAAATTCTCAAAGTCCACCAAAGTAGATCAATACCAGAGACAAGTGAACGCCGACACACTGCAAGACATATTTGAATTCATTTTTGCACCGCTACAGCACGCGGCGCTTGATGGCGTCCCAATTGATTGTGTCGATAGGAAGGTTCAGAGGTACTTCCCAATCTTGTCTGCATGGGCTGCAGACGATATGGAAAACGTGACTCTGCACAGGTTAAAATCCAACGCTTGTCCTACATATGAGGTACCTGCCGGGGAATTAGGAACCAACGTCAAGAACTATCAAGCATGAGATTACGCAAGATATGAACGATATGCGTATGAAAAGTCAAACGGCACCCACGTCAAGTTCCGCGGCCTTGGTATCAATTTGGGCCAAAAGGTTTTTCATGGACTTCACCGGGTCTAGGTGCCTGACTTGCACGTCCCGGACATGCTCCATACGGTTTATCTCGGCTTATTTAAGCACATGATCGACTGGATCCAAGGCTTTCTCAAGAAACACGGGCGACTGCAGGCTTTTGACGACGCTTGGAAGAGATTACCGCCGTACTCAGGATGTTTGGTACCCAAAAAGGCCTACCGCGAGGTAGCGCAGTCGCAGGGGAAGGAGATAAGGAATCTAGTACGCTGTATTTTGGGTGTTCTCGCAGTGGCACTGCGCCAGCCACAAAGTTCACAAGCGATACCTTTCAAACATGCTCTCGGATGCGTCAGAGTGCTCGTCGACTGCAGTATGATGGCCCAATACCGAAGCCACACCTCTGACACCATAGCTTATATGGATGATTATCTAGACGGATTTCACAAGACAAAAGGTATCTTTTTAGAGTTTCGAGTAACTAAGCGTACACTGGCCAAGGTTGACGAGCAATGGAAGGAAATACAACATCAGACAACGCAGATGAGCCAGCCCATGGCCCCCTCTAAACGGCGCTGTATCAGTGACAACGATCATCAAGAAGAGCACGAGCGATATATGGACTTAATCTATAGCGAATCGCATTTCAACTTTATCAAGAACCATCTACTAAGTCATTTTAGTGATCATATACGCCAGTTTGGCAATATACCGATGTATTCCACAGAGTTTAGAGAGCTCGCGCACAAGGAACAAATCAAGGACGGATGGCGACGATCGAATAAAAATAATACTGCACGCCAAATTGTGAACAGATACAGTCGCTAGCACAGCATCCAGATGAGGTTATTGAACCTCGAATCTCTTCGACGCCGCGGAGCTGATCTCTCTGCAGATGTCCTGCGATATTTAGAGTGTACGACAAGTGCCGTGACAACGCCGGTCGACCGTAGGAGGATCCTGAAAGGACGTCGGGATGACGTGTCCAACGTCTTGGATTTTAGCAAGGTGTCGGCATTCTCCCTCGAGAGTATATGTCGCGAATTGATCAGATATAGCTGGCGTAACCTCCCTACAGAGCACCGGCTTCCTGAAGATCATGCGATACTTCAATCACTCCCAGTTGAACTACTAATGCAACTCGAAATCCCAATTCTAGCATTCCAAGAAAGCGACATTTACGATATCCACCGTGCATGATGCATGGGCACCCTACACTTCAGGAACGAGGGGAGTCGCAATGATTGGGTTTGGGTCCAGGCTGGTACTGAAGAGATGTATGGTGTGCTGAGAGGCCGTCTGCCGGTAGGGCTCGTGGCGCTCACTAAAATCAGGGACCTCACCAGTGAGAATGCTGTGCGTCGGGTGGCGGCTGTTCGGATGTTGAGTGCAGTCAACTCAGGATACCTCTCGGACATTCATGGCCTTGTTACAGTGCAGATGAGAGGGGATGCTCGAGAGTTTACAATAGTTGACGTAGGGGCAATCCTCGGCCTGGCGCACCTGATCCCCGGGGGGGAAGGGCACTGGTTGGTTAATAGCCGGATTGATTTGAGAACATTCAACGAAGTATATTAAGGAATCAGGATACTGGCGGGGGGGGACGCTGGCTGTACGTAGTGTGATATCACGCGGCGCTGCCGGGACAAAAAACGCCATCTAGCGAATTGTGGTGAGGAAGTCGGGGAAACCTCACCACAATTCGCTAGACTGCATTTTGCAGGCGCGAGCACATCGTCAAGCTGTATATATTTATAGAAACCAATTGTCTAGAAAATAAGAGTAAGAAACTATTATACTACTAGCTAGTTTGCCCTGTACACGTGAGATTCTGAACTGGAGCGTGGGCCGACGACGGAGATGACATGAGAAAATACGTCTGGACGCGCGGAAGTGGCAATAGGAAGCTGGCACCTTCATGAGAGTGAACCAGAGCTAAGGTTTAGACAGGGCGTCAGTACGACGTGAGGTGGCATCAGGAGAGAGAGAGTGTTCCCAGGCAATCCAGGAAGCCGAGGATGCGTACGTGCGTTGCAACGCAAGTCATGGCGCACTTCGCACAGGGAACGCAGAAGCGACGTCGCTTGCATCAGGGTGCAACGCTGACGCATCTGACGCAAGGTATTTTTTTGCTGATATAGTATTGGTTATGGGGCGGGGTGCAGCGGGTTTTCCCACAATTGCCCCACCCTGACTGAGTTTAGGGGTAAAGATTTTGCCTATGTTCCCACCTCGTTCTATGCAGGGCCCCACACCGGTCATGGGGCAGGGTAGGAATTTTCCTTTCTCTGTTGATTGACAAGATGGGGCCCCGTTCTATTATTCCATCTGTTACCCTGTACTGGGCCCCATCTTTCTCCTTGAGTGATATTATCTTACCACTACCATGCTTGCCTCAAACTCCCATAGATTGTATTATTGAATCCCAATCAGACGATTATACTAGTATATATCATGCACTAAGAATATAGAACTTTATATTTAGTGCTATTATTATTAATATAACTTAGGCGTACCACTCTAAATGTATAATTCTATTCCTATATATTAGATGTCTATGATTCTAACTCTATAATCTTTGAAATATGATTCCCATGATTCGCTAAGAGTATGATTTTGAGCATATAATTATAAGCATAGAATTCAGAGCATATAATTTTCTGAGCATATGAATCTGAGTGTACTATTGTTAGTATATAACTCTAGGCAGATGGCTCTGAGTGTAGGATTATTAGCGTTTGATTCTGGGAGTATGATTTTTAGCATATGATTCTTAATATTATTTCGAGTGTATCGTCTTACTATTAATGGCTTTGAGCGTGTGGCTTTGGCTGTCTTATCTGAGGCCAATAATTCCAGTGTAGGGCTTGTGGGATGATTGGAAGTATCGTTTTTACACATGCCCTAAAGAATATGAAGTCAATCTTTAAGCGGTTAGTAAGGCTGTTGGGAAATTTTATCACAGGATAGTAGAAGGATTCTGGCTGCTGTTTATATCGCGAAAGGATTGCGTCCATAATATCAAAATTGGCATATTGGTGGTATGTATACTTTTAAAACTTCAAGTAATTGATTTTATAACTTAAAACTAAAATAAAATACTATGAAGAACGAACTAGTTTTAAGCTTTACCATACAGGAACTTCTTCTTAACAGTTTCATGAACTGTGGCCACTAAACAGTACCGGTACCCCTTCCATTTCAAAGTAAAATACTCCTACCACTTGCTTTTCAGAAAGCTAATACTGCCTACCTTATAAACAAACCTGTGCTTTAGCCCAATAATAAAAAAATCTACATCTTTTAACTCACCTAAGGGACATGGTGATACCTAACCATTTTTCATATCTCCACCATCCACATGCGGTTCAGTAAACACATTTACTAAACATGTCCAAATTGTAAAAGATTCTCACTCATGAGTCTCCAAAGACGTCCTATGATCTCAGCACTTTCCTTGTATCTTCTCATACTTGTGCAAATACTCTAAGTTAATAGCAGCCAAGAGAATCCTCTAAGCCCTTATTATCACCCCCATGGCCTGAAATAAAGGCAAGAGTATCATCTTCATATGACCTTTGACTTTAGTATCCTTAGTAGTTACACTTCCAAGCTGCGTAAGTACCTGCTCTATCCAAATTCACCAGTAATAGACTGCAGCCCGTGTCCAAGATGGCCAACAGAGGTGCAGATTCGAAAGAAGCCATTCTTCGTAGTCTTTATGCTGTATATCTTTCAGAAATACTGGTGGATTCACTAATAGATATTTATTGATATTCCAACTGATTGCATTCTCCACATACTCTTCGATCTTGTCTCCATAGATCAACTTCCACCTGGCACCAAACAGAATAAAGATTATTTTGTAGTTTTTATCTAAAGCCAGATAGAATCTGAGTCCCTTATCACCAATATCGATTTGCTCAAAACTGTAGCCTAAAGCCTGACTGTCATTGAGATTACCCTTGTGGGATATTGGAGGAGTGCGTTGTCCATGGAAGTCGATCTAGAAAAATACTTCTCTCATGTTGCCTATTAATTTATTCCATGTAATTGGAAATGAAATATTTTGTTCAAGTTATCCAAGACTAACTCATAATTGCTTCCAGATACATATCTAAATGTAGACTGGCCATTCCTCTGTGCTGCTTCTGCTTCTAGTTTCATCTTTCATAATAGCTTTAACAGTAAAGATAACCGCTATTGAAGCTTGTAGTTGCATAACACCTTTGGGCCTTGTTCATCTTGTTGACAGAGAGGAGGGGTAGAGTTCAGTGGTAGGATATTAGTTGAGGAGGGATCAGATAGCTTGCAAGCTTTGTTTTCCTCTTGTAAAATATAGTGAGGACCTTTGAGATGTCCAGCCGGAGTGCGCATTGAAGCTTTAAGATATATCAGGAAAATGTTTACTGCCTTCCTGGTCCACCATGGGGGGTTTTGGTCCCCGTGGTTAATCCTGGTACTCTCTGGTCTACTCTGGTCCACATTTTTAGTACAATTTTCAAAAGTGTTGTTCAAAGTGGATCAGTGTGAACCATGTAGACCACAGGGACCAAAACCCTCCTTGATGGACCAGGAGCGTTCAGGACCTCGCTGAAGATGCGTAAAACCTTTTCCTAATGTAATCCATCTTCGTGTATATGGTAGGAGAGAAAGAATGACTTACAACTCTGTTCTTTATAGTCCAAAGCAAGACCGACGGTTTCATACATTCCTCGTGATACCAAAGGTTGAAGAAATAAAATATTAGTGATGAACAATTATTACAACCAGGTGACGAATGAAGAATTAAATAAGGGCTACGATGCGACTCAAGATTTATGGGCAGCAAAAAATAATCACTAGTCACAGTTAACTCCTCTGGTATTTTTTGCCTATTACAAATCTGGGCATGCTTGGCCGAAGGGCTAACTGAAATAGACCTTTTTTCACCAACTGTCCTCAGCACTTCGATCATGGTATACTACAACATTTCACACATTTCATAGTATACTGAATGTTTACCCTATTATCTACAGCTCCATTATTGTGGTTTTCCCAAAGGTTGTAAACAGGGCCCAAAACTCTCTAATCTTTTTTTTTCAGAGCTTTATTATGCAATAGCATCTAGCAGGGACTATGCTGAGAATTTCCCTCATAAGAATCAAATATACTGTGAATTCTCAAATTTAGTAGCTTGTCAAGTGCTAATTATATACAGAGCTCTGAAAAAATAAAAGGATTCTCAACCTTGTGTCGACCGAGTTTTCCACAACCTTTAGGAAAAGTACAAGACAAGATTATTATTCTATACATAGTTTCCAAAGCATATGATGTTTTCAGGTATATGATTTTTCTGGGCTTATGGTTTTTCTGGGCATATGATTTTTCTGGGTATATTGTTATGTGTATATGATTTAAAATACCCTCTATAGAATAGCTTATGTTGAAGTAAGAAGGCTCATCTAATTCCCTAGTCTGACAGTCTTTGAGTACAGAACTACTTTATATCAAATCAGATTAGATGTAACCAGACTTTTTCTTTTCTATCCTAGCAGTTCAAGTACATTTTCTGGTAGTAACCCTAATGAAGATATTAAAATCTGGCCTGCCCTTTCTCTGGATTACTTGTAAAACTAGAAGTGAATTAGTATTTCCCAGTCTGGCTTCCTTGGAATAAATCTCTTCCTGATGACTATCTCAACCTTCAATATGGCCAATATATTCGGGATTTCCTCCATGATTATATTGAAGATCACCTATTTCTTCTCCTAAAACCTGTGGCTCCTCCTCTGCCAATTCTTCTACTTCCTCCATGTCTGCTGCAACATCCATGTTAACAGCAGATTCACAAATTCAGTCATCCTCACCAGATTCTTCAGAGTCTGTCAATGGATCAACATCTTGACTTTGACTATCAGATGGTAGAGGGGACATATATCGAGATTCAATCAAGCCACGATCAGGAAGTATACATCTTGGTTCTCTTCCAAATGCGTGTGTGCTATCCTAATAAACAACAGACCATGCTCTGTCCTTCTTGTCTGACTCATCACCATTAGTGTTACAACCATTATCTGTCTCAGTACGTGCCTCGTTCCTATCTGCCCAAGAACAGTCATCCACGGTTGCTATTTCTTCAAGTTTTTCAGCCTTCAGTTCCCTATCATGAACAGCCTACTCCAGTCGCAATTCATCATGCTTGTAGAATTTGACCACTGTTGATACTCCAATTGTGCTACTTTTCAGGCGTGAGCAACAATAGGAAATCATACCTCTTGTCATGCTAAACACTCACGCTACTCCAACACTAACTCCGTGGAGTACAAGAATATCCTGAGCTATTCCAGATAAATTCGGGAATCTTCGAGCATTACTCTTACAACACTTCAGTATATTGACCTTGTAAAAAATTCCAGCTGAGCTGTCGTCATAGAGGGAATGAAAATCCTTGGCGGCCCCATGGGGAGGTTCAATCTCAGAATCACTCTCAATATAACAAAGTTCGCCACTAACTGTAATCACTATCTGTCTCGATCTGTGAAGATGTTTCAATCGGCTGTTCAGAACGCTGGTTGGAATTGGCGTATCTGTACCCTCGGCATTTGTTGGTGTATAGTAAAGATCATAATACCCTATGAACTCCTTTTTATATTACTTCTGTTCCGCAGGACGGCCACGTGCATCATCAATATCAGATAGAAGAAAGAGATTAAGTTTGCAATATGAATTGAGACAAGTTCTGATGCCAAACAAAACACCTCTGGGGCTTTCTGTCTTACAATATTAAAAAGCCGCCTTTTATTTTGCCTTAGAAAACTGTTACGCAGATGAGAAAAGCTCACCAGTATTATTAGTAGAGGCTGCACCAACATAATGGAGGAGCATATGGTCAATCTCAACTCACTGTGGTAGGAGCAACTAGAGGCATCTATGTTGACTACTTGGAATACCAGAAGAGCTCACGTTCTATGAAGCTGATTACTGATGGGAAACATAAAGTGAGAATACTTTGATTCTTATCTGGTGCATATGCATATTATATATTATGTATTATTATCTTGCTATTTGAGCTGATCACTCGATATTTCACGATAAAAGAGTATTGGTATATTGGCATTGCGACAATATATATGAACTTAGTCTATTAGAACGAAGAGATTGAAGACTATCTACTGGTGGAGTGGGGACACTCTGAGATGAATTAGATATCGGGAGTTCTCGGTGTTCGAGTAGGGCAATTATTCAGAGTCAAACAGTGGTTGCACTTCCTTTGACAAAGCTGAAAGCTTAGAAAGATACATGATCGTTAGGAAACTGGAAGTAGCGAGAATTTAGTATAAGTAGTAAGGGCTATTCCCTGTAGTTTGAGAAAATCAAGCAACAGAAAAGAGACCTTAACAATATTACAAGTGATTGAATTTAAAATTTGAGAAACTGTTACAATTCTCTTCCCTTCGGGCGATACTTGCAGCAGGTAACCCCTATCCTCGAAAGCGATCACACTTTTTTGAGTTCGTACAAACAACGACAGCTGAGTATACAGACTCCTGTCTCGTAAGATATATCGCTAAGCTCGTGAGAGACACTATGTCCTCAGCCCAGTAGTGCAAAGTGTAAAGATAAAAATGTATTGTAGATAAATAACTTAGATAGTTGTGTGAAGAACTCTCAACCAAGAGGCCTTTTTTTTTTTTTTTTTTTATATCATACACTTTTTATTGTCAACTACGGGGTACAAAAGGCTAGGTGGAGCGGTAAGTTATGGTAAGGAAAAAACCCCAAAGAAATCCCCCTCGGACCACCAGAAAAAGCCATCATCCCAAGTTCCTCTGGTATGGAACCAACCGCACGATCCCACCACCAAGACAAAAGACCCCTGCCGGCTAAACAGACGACAAGAAAATTTCACCAAACACAGTAAGCAGGAAAGGACAGGAAAACCGGACCAGAAAACTCCCCCTTGATGTAAAAACAAAAGAAACTACATTAATATCCCAGAGTACTCTGACAGAAACCCGACCGTGAAAATTCAGCGTAAAACTACAGAATACAGAACGGGGGGACAGTAAATGCTAAAACGAAGCAAATCCTTCACATTACTCCATAACCCAAGGTGTTGACATCGTCCAAGGAGGCAGTGCAATACCATGACCGTGCGTAACCGAGGGGTGTGGCCGAGCGGAGCCACGGGGAAGGGAGGAACCCAGGGGAAAGAGGCAGTAAGAGTGCCAGCTAATGAGAGGATGTTTATCTGTAACTGAGGCACAGGACGAAACCGAGCGCAGGAGAGGAGGGGTAGACCCAGTACAGTGACGCGGGCGCTGAAGACGACCAAGGGGTCACGATTTTTAGCGATGGGACCGTCCCAACCGAAGCGTTCAGGAGAAAGTGCAATACCAGAAAGCAAGGCCACCAGTGCTACTACTTCACAGATCGCCCGAAGCTGACGACGACAGACTGGTATCAAAAGGGGTTGCCGACCGTGTAGATCGTAAGCGAGAACACAAGACAACTGTGAGAAACCAAAGCGGGGTTGCGAAAAAATACTAAAAGGAGGATGGGACAGGCCCTAAGAAACAGGTGCCAAAGTCCGAATCTATCATAGGGGAGGGTACAGCTCACTGAGACTGCGGGTGGTGGATGTTGACACTGATTTCTCGTGGTGTGGAGATTTCAATCGCCGGAGGTGTAGAGGAGCTGGTTCGTGTCTCAACTAAGAGGCCAATTTCTGTTTCTTTTTTTTTTTATATCAGTTTTGCATTTTATTCATTACAACTACAAGGAAAAACCAGACATGCAGCATTAGCTATGCCCAAGCAGCAAAGCTCGCATCTCTCTCCTCATGGGATTAAAGCCATGCCTCCAAGACCCTATGGTACGGGCCCAACCGCACATCTCACCCACAAAAAGTAGCAAAATACTCCAGGCGAGCAAGCAGGAAGATACAGAAAACCCTTCAGAAAGCTCCCCTGAACAAAGGAAAGTTTCACAAAAGAAAACCCAAACAGTCGGGAAAGACAGAAACTCCACTAAGTGAAAACCTAATAAAGAATGGATATATCTAGCTAGTGGCGGCCTCAAGTGAGCTAGAAAAAAATCGGAGATCGACATTATTTCGAGTCCAAAGCGTTGACATCAACCAAGGAGGCAGTGCAATACCAGGATAGAGCGTAAGCGAGGATGCGACTGTGGAACACTGCGGGGGACACTAGGCCAGCTGGTAGAAGGATACCAGCCAAAGAGGGGAAGTGTAGCAGTAACCGAGCAACGGGACGAGACCTGAAGGAGAGGAGTAGGGGTAGACCCAAGTTTCGTAGGAACTATCGGAAATGTGTGTGTGTCTGACTAGGCAGCTTCGAGCGAAACGTAATCGAAGAGAGCAGAGAAATTGACCGTAGCCTAGTGAAAAGTTTTCTCTTACTGCGAACCATGATCCCAGCCGTATGTGCCATGGACGTGAGGGTGTTGCCGACCGTGCGAATATTAATCGAAGCCGCAAAACAAAAGCAGAAAGGAGGATGGGACGGGACCTAAGAAATGGGCTCCCAAGTCCGAATCTATCATAGGGGGGGTGCAGCTCACTCAGAGTGCGGGTCGTGAAAAGTGACGATGATTTCTCGTGATGTTGAGATTTCAATCGCCCGAGATGTTGAGGAGATAGTTTGTGTCAACCAAGAGGCCTTTTTTTTTTTTTTTTTTTTTTTTTTTTTTTTATCTCCCGTTTATATTTGTTTGCTAAGCCGGCAGCTATCTAGGTACAAAGTCGCTCCAGCTCATCGCCGATGTAGACAAAAAACCTCCAACTACAGTCCACCCCCTGCTCCCCTCGCTAAAACCATCTGACCCTACCCGACTAAACTAAACTACTTTGAATAGAGGTAGAAAGCGAAAGCCCGGTACTACTGGTAAAAACTACGAGAGAAATAAAAGCCTGAAAACATGGAACCAAAAACCTCCACAGACGTCAACCCCAAAGAAAAGCCCCAAAACGACAGTGAGAAACCTATGAACCAAACAAAGAAAACTTGACGCCCACTGAAATCCCAAACCCATAGACAAAAGGGCGGATGAACCAACCCACAACGATCATAAACGAGTGCTGGTAGTGACCGGGGCATATAGCCCAGAAGCGAAGACTCGAGGCGAGGACCAGAGGGAGACCCATATAGCTGAGCCGGCGCGGCGGAGACGTGTGGCGTAAGGAGCGAGACCCGGTGGTCACCGGAACCCGGACCAGAAAGGATGCATGACCCCACCCCCTGAGGGGCGAAGCCAGAGGCGGAAGGCTGAAAACCCCTAGGAACAAGACAGAGTCAAGACCATCATAGGGGCACGGAGCCGAGGGAGGAGAGCAGTAGGGTGCCAGCCAAAGAACGTGCCGTAGCTGTAACCGAGCAACGGGACGAAACCGGGCGGCGAAGAAGGAGGGGTAGACCCAACACTGAGAAGTACGAGGCAAAGGACCACCAAGGGATCACCATTTTTCGACTATACGACCGTACCGACCGTAGCGCTCAGGAGATAGTGCAATACCAGAGAACAGAGCCACGGGGGCCACTACTTCACCGATAACCTGAAGCTGCGCTATACCTAAGACGAGGCGAAGGGGTTGCCGACCGTGCAAGTGCTAAGCGAGGGCAACGAAGCAGGTGCGGAGAGAAAGGGGGGAGAGCATGAAACCCCTAGACGAAGGCACCCAGATACCTAAGCCATCAGAAGAGAATCAGAGGGAGGAGCGAGGAGACCAGAGCATCACCCTCCTAGGCAACGAGGCCATCAGAAGAGGGGAGAGGGGGGGACCAACCGACGATGATTTCTCATGGTGTTGAGATTTCAATCGCCGGAGGTGTAGAGGAGATGGTTCGTGTCAACCAAGAGGCCATAGGAGTCCTCTTTTTTATACCTGTTCTTCCCACAACCCATGACTCATCTTCGCATCACGCACCCCTATGACTCGTAGTGAGTCATAGTGTGAAATAAATCATGTGACTCCTAGGAGTCATTGTGCAATACTCAATCAAACAATCAAAATACAATAAATATATCATGTGTGCAACTTGCGTCACATGTGTGAAACCCATGACTCATAACTATGAGTCATATACGAAAGTCATAATCATATGACCACAATCGTGAGTCATGTCAAAACAATAAACCAATCATAATAAAGGAATTACACACTATCGCGTAGTCAGGTAAAATACTAAAACCCTATTACTCACAAGTATAAGTCATGTGAAAACCTATCTTGTTAGTCACCGTTTGTGACATTAGCTCTCTCTCCCCCTAGCATCTGTCCCACTATACTCTATCCTCCCCAATATATCAGCTGTATTCCAAATCCTCTCATCTCCTTCTTCAGCCTTTTTGTCGTCGACTCTTCGCTTTGGAGTTATCTTTTCAACCTGTTGATTGTCATACTACCTATGTCGATGGCAGTTTCTTGATTGGCAATCGTTCTTTGTTGACTTCGAATTGTTTTGTCCTGAAGGTGTATCGTCTCTTTCAGGTTGTCTCATTCTTTTTGTAACTCCGCAATTTGTCGTTGGACGCTTCCATCGTCCACTACTATTTCTTCTCCATTACTTTTTTCGCCCCCCTGACTGAGCAACCCTGTCCTCAGGGTTCTATCCTGTCCATTCAATTCCTCCTTTATTCCTTTTTTTCTGGGGTAATACCCCACTCTAATTTTGTCGTCCTTATGTGGACGACAATTGTCTCGATAGCTTGTGTTCCATGGCTTCTTTCCATGGTCTCGGTCGTATAGTCTTTCTTTCTTTGGTAGTTGTTTTTCGTACAGAATGTTTTTTGTTGTTCACGATCGTGGTTGTTGTGGGAACAATTCCTGCCCTTGTTTTTCGCAGAGGTGCACTAAACACTCATCGTTGTAGCATCCGGTCCAGTTCATTGCTGCATGGATCTTGTTTTCCCGTGCCAGCTTTCGGCTTTCATCTAATTCTTCTTCACTAGCCCCTGAATATCCGGGGCTAGTGGGCGCACATGGGATGTAGGATTGGCCGCGATTATCCCATCCTTGATGTGCCTTAAGAGGGCCGGGGGTTGTTTGATTGACCTCGATCCAGTCTTGGCTTTCGAGGGTAATGTTGGTGGAATTTTCTGATTGCACTCGTTGCATTGTTGAGGTTATCCGAGAGGTACTAGACTTTGTCGTGTTCTGGTGAATATCCTTTCCACTTAGCTAGGTATTGGAGCTTTCCGTAGTAGAGTTGAGAATCTATAACTTGGTCAAGTTCGTATTCTGTTTCGTCTTCAATTTCCATAGGTGGAGGAGATTCTTTGATTGGAGAGGGGAATCAGTTATCTTGGTAGAGTTCGAGGAGTAGGATGTGGAATGTGTTGTGTATTGCCATTGACGGCAGTAAGTCCAGTTTATAAGCCCTTGTCCCTACCTTTGCCAAGATTTTGAATGGTCTGATTTTCTTATAGTCCAGTTTGTTTGATATTCTTGTAGTTTTGATATTTCGTGGTTGTAACCACACCTTGTCGCCTGATAGTAAGTTCAGATCGGGTTTTCGGTGTTGATCGTAGTATTCTTTTTGTCGTAATTGTGCTGTAATCATTTCATTTAGTAATGACTCATGTAGTTGAGTCATTTCGTAATAACTCATATAGTTGAGTCATTTCTTCTGGTTTGTTCTGATTTCCTTGGAAGAGATATCCTATCATCTCGTATTCGGGGTTGATTCCATAGTTGGCAAAGAATGTTGTATTCTTGATCGTTTCTTGATAGCCATTATTGTATGCAAACTCCGCAAGTGGCAGATATCTGCACCAATCCTCTTGTTAGTAGTTCATATATGCTCGTAAATATTGCTCTAATATTGCGTTCGTTCTTTCTGTTTGTCCATCCGTTTAAGAGTGGAATGCCGTGCTTAGTCTTCGTTCGATTCCTAGTTGTTTTGTCATCTTTTTCCATAAGTCAGAGGTGAATAGGGTTCCTCTATCTGTAATTATATCTCGTGGTAGCCTGTGTAGCCTGACTATTTCTCTTATAAACAGGTTTGCGAACTGCTGTGCATCCAGATCCTGCTTGCAGGGAATAAAATGACTCATTTTGGTCATACGGTCGATAGCCACTACTATCGTGTCATGCCCTTCAGATGTTAGAGGGTCCGTGATAAAATCCATTGCAATCAATTTTCAAGGTCTGTTTGGTGCTTCATATAATTGTAGGAGGCCATATGGTGCATGTCTTATGACTTTGATCCTTTTAGATGTGTCGCAATTCTTGACCTATCTTTTGATAGTCTCCCTTATCTTTGGCCAATAATATCGTCTTCCGATAAGTTTTGTAGTTTTTGCTGTTCCACTATATCCTGCATGTGGCTGATCGTGGTGTTTGGAGATAAGAGTTGTCCTTATCCCTTCGTCCGTAGGGACCCATATTTTTTCTTAATACTATAGGTATCCGTCCTTCCACTGGCATAGCCCTAGGGCCACTCCTTTCAACTCCATTTCTCCTGTTTCCAGAGGCCTTTTGATTGTTTGGATTTCTTCATCCATTTTTGATGCTTCCTGTATCATCCCTTCGTCTTTGTGATAGTACTCCACTAATTCTATCTCCTCGATTTACGCTTCTTCCCAGAATTGCTCTTTTGGCAATAATATTCCATCTGATTTCGATATGTATTTTTCCTTAAGAGTTTGTATGTCTCCCGTCATTCTCGTAAGGGCGTCTGGCTTTCACCCTTCCTTTCCTAGTTGGTATATGATGCTGAAGTTGTATTGACTCAGTTTTTGTACCCATCGTACTTGTCTGTCGGTTAAGACCTTGGTGTTCATGCAGGTTGTTAAGTTCTTATGGTCGGTAAAAACTTGAATTCGATATCATCTGCGTTTGGTATATCTTCTCCCTTGCTCAATTGCCTGTACTACGGCTAATAGTTCTTTGTCGTGTACGTCATTGTTGAGTTGAGTATCACTGATTTCCTTTGAACGATATGCCACCGGTCTCCATTTCCCATCTTCGCATTGCTGTGAGAGTATGCCTGCGCATACTTATTTTGAAGCATTAGTTTCAATCTTGATAGGCCTATTCGGGTCGAAATGAACTAGTACTGGAGTGGTGATAAGCGTATTTCGAAGTTCATCGAAGGCTTGATGTTCTTCGGCTTCCCATTTCTATTTGCCATTGTATCTCTTGTGTGTCTATTCGTATAGCAGCTCTGCTATTCTGCTGAATCCTTTTATTAATTTTGTCTGTAAAAATTGCAAAATCCTAGGGAGCGTTGGATTTCTGTTTTTGTCTTTGGTGGTTGCCATTCCCATATTGCCTGAGGCTTAACTGTGTCGACTTTGATTCTTTCTTGGCTAACCACGAATCCTAGATATTCTGTTTCCTTTTTGTGGAACTCGCATTTCGATAGCTTGACTTTCATCCCTGATGGTCGGAGAGCTTCCAGTATGTTTTTGACATCCTTTTGGTGTTGTTCCAGGTTGTGCGAGTATATAAGGATATCATCCAAATATAGTATGCAACACATGTCGATGTATCGTAAGAGTACTCTGTTGATCTATTTTTGGAATGTGGCTGGCACATTGCATCGTCTGAATAGTACCACCATATATTCGTAAGTTCCCAGCTTACTGCTGAAAGTTGTCTTGTGTTCGTCCCCTTCTCAGATTCTGATGTTGTGGTATGCGTCCTTGATATCTAGTTTTGTGAAGTACTTGGCCATGCTTAGCTGATTCAGTGCTTCGCCTATTAGTGGTAATGGATACTGATCCTTTTTTGTAACTTAGTTAAGTTCACGGTAGTCCACATAGAGGCTTAGGCTTCCATCCTTTTTCTTGATGAACATGATTGGTGATGCTCTTTCGGCCTTCACTTCTCTTATCCATCCTCTTGCTTGGTTTTGCTTGATGTATTTATGTAGTTCCAGGATCTCGTTATAGCTGAGTGGATAAATCTTTTTGTCCGGTACCTTCTCTCCGAGTTCTAGTCAATACTTAGGTCAATTGCTTTTCGATGAGGTGGTAATATTCTTTTTTCTCCTTTTTCGAATACATTGAGCTATTCATGATATTCCCTCAGTATCATTTCTTGGAGGTTTTGTTTCTCTTCCTCCTTCTTCTTTTATCTCTCCTTGATTGCCAGTTCGGTGATAATATTAATCTTTTCCAACTAGATCTCGTTGTGGACTTGATCCTATCTTAGGATACCTAATGTTTCTCCTCTTCGGTAAAAACTTCTGAATACTTGTGCTGATATTTCGCTAATGGTGATCAGTTTTGTGACTTTTCAAGATTCGTTTGTGCTTCCGAATCCTTTCGTTCCTCGATCCATTTTGTTTAGTTCATGTACTTCCTGTAGTTCTTCTGTATTAATCTTTTCGATAATCAATTGTACGATACGATCGCCTTGTTCCACTTGGAACTGGTTGGTACCTTGGTTGACCAAGACCACCTTGATTTCCCCACTATAGTCCGCTTCTATTACCCCCGCGTTGGTTGTGAGTCTGTGTTTGACTTCTAAACCACTTCTGTGAGTGATATGCCCGTAGGTATTCTGAGATAGCCCAATGGCTATTCCGGTTCCAACCCTCTTCTATTCTCCTGCAAGTATACAGACTTGTTCATAGGCATACAGGTCGTGTCCTGCTGCCTCCATCAATCCTTTTGTAGGTATCCTAGCCTGAGGATATAATCTTTGAACTTGGACTGTTTCGTCACTTTCAACCTGTACTTCCGAGCACTTGGCGATGAGGTTTTCTTCTAGAGCTTCGTCCTCTGGTACTGCTTATGCAATGGGCGAACTGTTGAGACACCATATCATACATCATTCGCTCTTGAATGTGATTTTCACCTTCATCCCAATCAATCGTGGGATTGTGCATTCGTAACCATGGCATCCCTAGGATGACTTCATGGTTTTGGAGATTTGCCACTTGAAAATTTGCCAATTCCCTATCCCTGTTGATGTCCATAGGTACTTTCACCAAATGGGTAACTAGATCCATAAGGCTTGGTTTTCCATCCGTGAGGTAAATTTCCCTTCTTTTCTTGGCCTTTGTTTTCGTAATTCGATGTTTCGTACATATGCCTTCATCAATAAAGTCTTCAGTCGCCCCTGAATCGATCATCGCGTTTATTGTAATTGACTGTTGTTTTCCCCGTAGCCGTATCATGCTAATGATATGATCGTTTTCCCATTCGAGTGATTCTGTGTAGCTGAGTGCCGCGTAATGATTTTCCATGATGGGTTTTCGTTCTGGCCTGTCCCTAGTACCATCTTTTACTAGGGACTTTCGTCGTTTCCCGACTATTCGGCATCCTTCTCGACTTCAATTTCTTAATGCTTGGCTTAGTCACCCAAGGCCCCACCTTTCTCTGGAATTGTCCTGGTCTGCCTACTGTGGTGTAGTTCCTTCCATCTCTGGGTCTGTCGCAGTTTCGTACTTGATGTCCTGTCCCCACACATTTGAGGCATAACTTCTCCCTTATCCTTCGCATGAATTTGTCGGGGTATAGCCTTTGCTTCCACCTTGTAGCATCCAAGTGCATTTGATCCCCTTCCGAGATATTGTTGTTCGTTGGCCTGAAGGTTCCGTTTAAGCTTCGAGAAATGTTGGTCCGTTTTTCTGTTGTGCCTTTCTTTTGTATGTGTTTGACCATGGCCAACTTGGTTTCCTTCTTGATTGCCAATTTCGCTAGTGTCTCCATAATGACGAAATTGCCACTATCTGCTTCCCATGGTTCTTGGAGTGCTGTGTTCATACCCGTAAGTAGGCATTCTCCTGCTGTATAGTCATCTAAATTTGCTTCCGTAGCTGCTAGTCGGAATTCATTTCAGTATTCTGTCATCGTTCTGTTTTCTTGTCGTAGTTTTTGTATCTTAAGTCTTGCTTCTCCCATGGAGTTGATGGCTCGAAATTGATTCTTGACTTTGTTCACAAAAGCTGCCCAAGGTTCCCATTCTTGCAAAATTCGTCCTTCCGCATATGGTGTAATCCATACTCCTGTGTCTCCCTTTAGAGGCTTGCGGTATAGAGGATCATATAGGCATAGTGGCCTTCAGTCCATCCCACGGCTGTGAAGTAGACTTTAAGCTGTGTCAGCCATCCTCCTAGTTTGGTTTGTTCTTCGGTGAACGTCTCTGGTTCCTTTATGTTCTGTCTTCTATTGCCTCCTGTGAGATTCACAATGATCTGCTGAAGCTGGTCTGCATTGAGTTCTGGTACTTGAGTTCCGGTATTTTCTGTAGCCGCCGTTCCTCCTTCTGTCGTATTCGCTGCTCCTCTTGCTAGCGATATCGTATTTCGCCTGCATCCTCCTGATAGTGTAGTCGCTTCTGATCCGGCTGGTGATGCTGGTTCTGGTGTTTCTAGGCTCGTTGCCCTTGATTCTCTTAATGTCTGGTCGAGTGCCTCTCCTAATGCAGTAGTATCGAATTCTGCTGCTTCTATATCATCTTCTTGTAGTGATTCCGTTGTGTCTGTTTCTGGTTAAGTGCTGCTTATGTTGATGCAACAAAATCTCACAATCCACTTCCCTTCAGACGATACTTGCAGCAGGTAACGCCTATCCTCAATAGCGATCATACTTTCTTGAGTTCGTACGAATAATGACGTCTGAGTATACAGACTCCTGTCTGGTACGATATATCGCGAAGCTTGTCAGAGACACTATATCCTTGGCCCAGTAGTGCAAAGTGTAAAGATAAAAATGTATTGTAGGAAAATATCTTTGATGTTTGCGGGAAGAACTCTCAACCAAGAGGCCTTTTTTATTTTTTTTATTTTTTTATTTATATGTCATGCGTTCATTGTTTTAAGGTACAAAAAGCTTCATGTAGCGGTGGCTATGGAAAAAACAAAACCTATAAGCAAAACAAATAACAAAAGAAACCATTTCCCACGCTCTGAGTAAGAAGTAAAGAAGCCCAAAAACAGCTGGCCTCGTCTGTCAAAAATATAAAAAATAAAGGGAAATTCCAACATACTTCGCAAACTCTGAAAATCTACCAGGAAAAACAAAGCATTACCGAACTATGAGTCGTAGGGTGGGGCAGAGGGGGGGCTGTCTGTGGGTCGGGATTCTGAAGGGACGGGGGAGAGGTCTAGGGGGGGGGGTCATGCTTGGCGGAAACCCGGTTTGAGTGTCTAGGATGAAGCGCTGGAGGGCTGAGAGGAAGGGGGGGAGTTTCAAAATAGGTCTCTCCGGCGAGAGGCTTTCGACCGTACTTAGGTGTCGGTGTCTGACATCAGCTCTTGCTGGGCAATTTCGGACAGCATGCTCAAAGGTTTCTGGGGATTCTGAACACTAAGAGCAGGTGGTTGAGCGTTCGGGGTCGTCGCACCAGGTGGGGTAGGCTAAAAGGTAGCTTTTCCCTGAGCGCATTGGATGAATGCGGCTCGCGACAAACTTGTCAAGTCCCATGAATGGGTGGGGGTCCAAGGAGGCGGGGTGTGGCTAGTAGGGCGGAGCTGGGAGGGATTCTTGGCAGGATTGGAGGAGACAGGCGCGGGATCTCATCCAGAGGGTGGCGTCAGTCCGGGCCATCATGGACGGGGGGATCTCCTCTGTTGGGGGGAGGGTAGTTTTTTCGCGATCTGAGGGAAGTGTGGGAACCCCTGCGAAAGGGGGAAGGCGATGTGAGTGAGTTCGTCAATAGGGAGGTGGCTCCTTGTTTGGGGGGAGGGTACCGGGGTCCGCTAGTTGAGGGGCCGCTAGCTGGGTGCTAGCCTGGCCGTCGATGGACGGCAGGTATCAGAGGCTCTGAACTTTGATGGAGAGGGGAACACTGAGGCGAGGCGAGCAGCCGCTGGGTTCAAGGAGGGAGGCGAATAGCAGACTCTGAGTGCTGCGGTGTGTCTCTTGTGTCTGCAGTATGGACCGAGGGGGGGGGAGGCAGGATTCTCTAGCTAATATAGGGATGGGGGTGGCAAAGAAGCAGTTGGTAGCCCATCTTTGGACCCTGTGCCAAAAGTTGTTCATGCGGTTGATTCAGTGGGTGGTTGGGATGAGGAGGTCCGCCCCATCGGTGAGGATCGGGAGGATGAGTCCCATGGCGAGGCGGTGTGTAAGAAACGGACGGACTCCAGCCCCGGGTGAAGTGACCCTCTTTAGGAAGGTGAAGGCTGCATTGGCCAGAACAAGGCATCTCTCAATGTGGTGGATGGAGTTAATGGGGGGGGAGAACCAGTAACTGAGCCACCTCACCATTTGGGAGGGGCGGAAGATCTGGTCGTTTAGGGTGACGGGGTGGTTTGATCTCATGGTGCCCCTCTGGCTCGGGGTGCACCAGTGGATAAGTTCCGTTTTTGGAATGGACAAGGAGACACCCAATGCGGCACCACGTTGGGAGAGGGATGTAAACAGCCTTTGTAGGCGGTGGATGTTGGACCGGTATGAGGGGGAGGAGACCGTGAGTGCGAAATCATCGACATACGAGAGAATGAGGCCCCCTTCAATGTCGGTGTGGAGGGGCGCAACGCATATAATGAAGAGCAGGGGGGATATGGGTGACCCTTGTGGGGTCCCCACCCTGACGGGGGCCGGGGTCTTGGGGGAACCATGGTAGACCAGAGTGCACTTTCATTCCGCAAGAAAGAAAGATACCCAATCATCCATGTATGTGGGGGTGTATTTGTCCAGGAGGCGTTTTCAGAGTGTGGTTGCGTTGACGTTGTCAAAACCAGCCTTGATTTCGAGGAAGAGGGAGAATACCATACGGTGGGTTGGTTAGAGAGTCTTGACCTCATGTACGAGGGTGGCGCAGGCATCGAAAGTGCATAGGCCAGGGACGGATCCGCACTGGGTGGGGTGAAGCAGGCCAGATTATCGGGCCAGGGAGAGGAGGGGGGCTGCCATGATTCTTTCCCGAATCTTGGAGACAGTTTTTAGCAGTACTATCATGTGAAAAGAGCCCGGGGCGTCGTGGGAGGCCTTCTCAGATTTGTCCAGAACGACGCCGTTGGCTATTTTAAGCAACGGGAGGTGGTAGCCATAGGTCAAGAGAGGGTTTAGGAGGTCAAGGAGGATGTTGGGGCAATGTTTGTGGAAGTTCTTCCAGACAGAGTAGGGGATTTCATCAGGGCCGGGGGCTGAGGGGGGGAGGATTTGGCCAAGGCCCGTGAGATTTCTTCCTGGGTGACGGGAGGTGCGTCCAGTATAGGGGAGAGTCTGCTCCTGGGAGGGGGTTCCACTCTTGGAGGAAAAAAGTGGGCGAGGAGGGCATCGTTGATGGAGGTGGGGTCATGGGCGTTTGCGAGGGAAGGGAATCGGGTTGCCCGTCGCGGGGCAACTAGCTTTTTAGCGGTCTATATATTGTCACGGGTGGTTTTGGCGAGAAAATCGGCCCAGTAGGATGATTTGGCCCGTTTGATGACTTTGAAGTACCCATTCCTAAACAGCCTGGCGGGATCCCTTGCCTGGGTTGTCTGGAGGCGCTTGGCCGTTCTCGTGGGTTTGTTGTAGTCTTTGCGGAGGGTGGTCAAGAGGGGGGTCAACTAAGGTTTGGACCTAGCGGTGGGACGCGCGGTGGGGGCCACCGTCCTGAGGGTGGAGTTGAGGCTGGAAAAGGATGCTGAGAACGAGAAGTCGAATTGTTGGGGGGATGGGTGTGGCGGAGGAGGCGGGACTCGGAAAACCTTGAGTCGATCTTCCAGGGTTGTCCAATCCAAGTCGTCCCATTTGGGTTGGGGTGGTGGGGCTTGTCAGAGGGGGGTCACAAGGAGATGGTGATGGGGACATGGCCTGAGCCAGTGGAAGGGAGGGACGTGGTGTTCCAATTATAAGTGAATGGAGTCATGAGGGGATTGCTGAAGGCCAGGTCTATGATGCTGGGTCTGTGGGGGCCGGGGAGGGGGTATTGGGACTCTTCCCCAGGCGTGTTGATGCTGGCAAAGCCGAGGTCATCGGCTCTGTCATAGTATGGGTCGGCAATAGAGGCTTCCTGAGGGGAGGGTAGGTGCAGGGGATCTGTGCGGGGGCTATGGATGTTGAAGTCCACTACTACAAGGTAGGGGATGTTGAGTGGGGTGAAAATTTAGTCTGGACGGACCGTGTGGGGTTGAAGGTACCTGGAGTGGGAAAAGATATTTGCCCAGCGATAGTAAAGATACTTGGTGCGAAAGCAACCTAAAGGGGTGTGGACATCGGTATGCATGTTGTCGTTCACGTCCGGCGTAAATCCTAGAAGAATAGTGTTGAACTTTAAAAATGCAATGGAAAAATAACGGGCCACCTTGGGGAGCGGCGGGGGGGGGCGAAGGATTTGTTCCCGCTAAAGGAGGGTAAAAAGCCTTTGGAGGATTGGGGGTCTTGCAAAAAAACCATTTGCGGAGAATGGGATGTTGAAAATGACGAGAATAATGAAAGAAACACATCCCAGCTTCCCAGGCAGTTGTGTTGAATGAGTGTGATCATGGGCGACGGAGCCAGCCCATCGGCCGTGTTAAAAGGTTGTGCGTTAATCATGGCGGGGACGACCCTGACGGTTAGCTGGAGTACCGGGGGGCGCAGGCGGGCCTGAGGGAGCAGGGCCCGCCGTGTCAGTTGAGGGCACCGGAATAGCTGTTAGAGGACGGGGGGTGGCAGGGTCCATATTAGGGGTTGGACGGGTTCCGGGAGTAGAGGGTGCTGGTATGTGATCTTCTTCCACATCCATGGACTCTTGACTGAACGAGGATGAGAAGGAGCCGACTGACTCTGGTGGGGCTTCTGGTCGAGGGGGAGGGATATGGCGGGCTTTGCATTCTTGGAGTATGCAGTGTGCTCATCCCCACAGTTGGCAAAGTGGGGGGGGAGGTCGGGCAGCAGTTGGCAACAGTCTCAACCAAGAGGCCTTTTTTTCTTTTTTTTTATATCATGCGGATTTGATTATCAACTACGGGGTACAATAGGCAACGTGGAGCGGTAAACTATGGTAAGGAAAAAACTCCAAACAAATCCAACTCGGTCCACCGGAAAAAAACATTATCCCAAGTCCTTCTGGTATGGAACCAACGGCACGATCCCTCCGCTTAGACAAAAAACCCCTATCGGCAAAGTAAACAAAAGAAGACAATCACCGACACGACAGGCAGGAGAAAACTGGAAAACTGGACCCGAAAACCCCTCCCCCTTAAAACAAAGTACGAAGGATACTCTGTTTTTATCCCGAGTGCTCTTACACAAACCCGACCATGAAATTTTAGCCTGAAACTACAGAGCACAGAACGGGGGGACAGTAAACGCTAAAACTAAGGAAAACCATGACATTACTCTGTGAACGAAGGCGGTGACAACGTCCATGGAGGCAGTGTAATACTATGACCGAATGTAACCGAGGGGTGTGACCGAGTCCGCCGCCAAGGATGGGTGGTGCCGTTTGACAGTAAGAGTGGGAGCTCATGAGAGGCAGTTTGGATGTAACCGAGCCAGGGGACGAGACCGAGCGGAGGAGAGGTGGGGCAGACCCAGGACAGTGACGCAGGCGCCGAGGACCACCAAGGGGTCACAATTTTTTGCAATGCGACCCTACCGACCGAAGCGTTCAGGAGAGAGTGCAATACCAGAAAGCAAGGCCACCAGTGCCACTACTTCACTAATCCTCCGAAGCTGACGATGACACACTGATATGAAGAGGGGTTACCGACCATATAGATGCTAAGCGAGGACACAAGACAATAGTGAGGAAGACAAGCGGGGCCGCGAAACAAATACCAAAGGGAGGATGGGAGGGGCTCTAAGAAACGGGTACCCAAGTCCGAATCTATCATAGGGGGGGTGCAGCTCAGTGAGAGTGCGGGAGATGGAAGTTGACAATGATTTCTCGTGGTGTTGAGATTTCAATCGCCGGGTGTGTAGAGGAGATGGTTCGTGTCTCAACCAAGAGGCCATTTTTATTTTTATTTTTATTTTTATTTTTAGTTTTTTTTTTTTTATCTCCGGTTTATATTTGTTTGCTAAGCCGGCAGCTATCTAGGTACAAAGTCGCTCCAGCTCATCGCCGATGTAGACAAAAAACCTCCAACTACAGTCTATCCCCTGCCCCCCTCGCTAAAACCATCTGACCCTGCCCGATTAACTAAACTACTGTGAATAGAGGTAGAAAGCGAAAGCCCGGTACTACTGGTAAAAACTAAGAGAGAAACAAAGGCCAGAAAACATCGAACCAAAAACCTCCACAGATGTCAACCCCAAAGAAAAGCCCCAAAGCGACAGTGAGAAACATATGAACCAAACAAAGAAAACTTCAAACCCGTCCAGAAATCCCAACCCCATTTACAAAAGGGCGGATGAACCAACCCACAACGATCATAACACGAGGGCCAGTCGTGACGGAGGCATATAGCCCAGAAGCGAAGAGTCGAGGCGAGAACCAAAGGGAGATCCATACAACTGAGCCGGCGCAAGGAGAGGTGTGGCGCAAGGAGCGAGACCCGGTGGTTACCGGAACCCGGACCAGAAAGGATGCATAACCCCCCACCTGAAGGGCGGAGCCAGAGGTGGAAGGCTGAAATCCCGTAGGAACAAGACAAAGTCAAGACCATAATAAGGGCACAGAGCCAAAGGAGGAGAGCAGTAGGGTGCCAGCCAAAGATCGTGGTGTACCTGTAACTGAGCAACGGGACGAGACCGGGCGGCGAGGAAGTAGGAGTAGACCCAACACAGAGAACTAGGAGGCAAAGGACCACCAAGGGATCACAATTTTTCGACAATGCGACCGTAACGACCATAGCACTCAGGAGATAGTGCGATACCAGAGAACAGAGCCACCGGGGCCACTACTTCACTGATATCCCGAAGCTGTGCTATGCCTAAGACGAGGTGAACGGGTTGCCGACCGTGCAAATGCTAAGCGAGGGCAACGAAGCAAGTGCAGAGAGAGACGGGGAAGAGCATGAAATCCCTAGACGAAGGCACCCAGATACCTAAGCCATCAGAAGCGAATCAGGGGGAGAAGCGAGGGGACGGAGCATCACCCACCTAGGCAGCGAGGCCATCAGAAGAGGGGAGAGGGGGGGACCTACCCACGATGATTGCTCATGGTGTTGAGATTTCAATCGCCGGAGGTGTAGAGCAGATGGTTCTTGTCAACCAAGAGGCCATTTTTTTTGATTTTTTTTTATCTCAGTTTTGCATTTTATTCGTACAACTACAAGGAAAAACCAGACATGCAGCGCTAGCTATGGCCAAGAAAAACCTACGCGTCTCTCCCTCATGGGATCAAAGCCACGCCCCCAAGACCCTATGGTACGGGCCCAACCGCACATCTCGCCCCCAAAAAAGTAAAATAAAATACTCTCAGCGAGCACGCAGGAAGACGCAGAAAACCCTTCAGAAGCTCCACTGAACATACAAAAGGACTACAAAAGAAAGCCCGCATATACGGGAAATGAGGGAAACTCCACTACTCAGAAACCTACAAAAGAATAGAACAACATCTCCGTAGGGGCAGACTAAATAACTTAAAGAAGTTGGCGACCGACATTACTCCGGGCCCAAGGCGTTGACATCGATCGAGGAGGCGGTGCAATACCACGACAGAGCGTAACCGAGGATGCGACCGTGGACAGCCGCGGGGGGCACAAGGCCAAGTGCTAGTAGGGTACCAGCCAAAAAGAGGGGAAATGTAGCTGTAACCGAGCAATGGGACGAAACCAAGAGGAGAGGAGGAAGGGTAGACCCAAGTATCGTAGGAACTATCGGAAACGTGTGAGTGTCTGACAAGGCAGCCTCGAGCGAAACGTGATCGAAAGAGAGTAGAGAAATAGACCGTAGCCTGGTGAAAATTTTTCTCTTACTGTGAACCGTGATCCAAGCCGTCTGTAACATGGACGCGAGGGTGTTGCCGACCGTGCAAATGTTAAGCGAGAACGCAAAACAAGAGCGAAGAGAAGGATGGGAAATGACCTAAGAAACGGGTTCCCAAGTCCGAGTCTATCATAGGGGGGGGGTGCAGCTCACTCAGAGTGCGAGAGGTGGAAAGTGACGATGATTTCTCATGGTGTTGAGATTTCAATCGCCGGAGGTGTAGAGGAGATGGTTCGTGTCAACCAAGAGGCCAATTTTTTTTCTTATTTTTTTTTTTAAGTCAGTTTTGCATTTTATTTGTACAACTACCAGGAAAAACCAGACATGCAGCGCTAGCTATGGCCAAGAAAAACCTCGCATCTCTCCCTCATGGGATCAAAGCCACGCCCCCAAGACCCTATGGTACGGGCCCAACCGCACATGTCGCCCTCAAAAAAGTAAAACAAAATACTCTCAGCGAGCAAGCAGGACGACGCAGAAAACCCTTCAGAAGCTCCCCTGAATATACGAAAGGACTAGAAAAGAAAGCTCGCACACACGGGAAATTAGGGAAACTCCACTACACAGAAACCTACAAAAGAATAGAACAACATCTCCGTAGGGGCAGCCTTAATAACTTGAAGAAGTCGGCGGCCGACATTACTCCGGGCCCAAGGCGTTGACATCGATCGAGGAGGCGGTGCAATACCACGACAGAGCGTAACCGAGGATGCGACCGTGGACAGCCGCGGGGGGCGCAAGGCCCAGTGGTAGTAGGGTACCAGCCAAAAGAGGGGATGTGTAGCTGTAACCGAGCAACGGGACAAAACTAAGAGGAGAGGATGAATGGTAGACCCAAGTATCGTAGAAACTATCGGAAACGTATGCGTGTCTGACTAGGCAGCCTCAAGCGAAAGGTAATCGAAGAGAGTAGAGAAATCGACCGTAGCCTGGTGAAAAGTTTTCTCTTACTGCGAACCGTGATCCCAGCCGTCTGTAACATGGACGCGAGGGTGTTACCGACCGTGCAAATGTTAAGCGAGAACGCAAAACGAGAGCGAAGAGAAGGATGGGCCAGGACCTAAGAGACGGGTGTCCATGTCCGAATCTATCATAGGGGGGGTGCAGCTCACTCAGAGTGCGGGAGGGGAAAAGTGACGATGATTTCTCATGATGTTGAGATTTCAATTGCCGGAGGTGTAGAGGAGATGGTTCGTGTCAACCAAGAGGCCACTTTTTTTCTTTTTTTTTTTATCTAATATATTCATTGTTAAGGTACAAGAACTCGCATGCAGCGCTAGCTATGGCGTATAGAAAACCTTAATCCCAAAGCGATTCCTCCCCGGACCAAGGAACAAACAATCACCCCAAGTCCCTCTGGTATGGAACCAACCGCACATCTCGCACATAAGAAGAGCACCCCGCCCGCCAACAGAAAGAAACCAAACAGCCGAAGCAAACTCAGCAACCCCGCAGACAAACATGACCCCCCGAACATGAAAGCAGGAAGGAACAGGAAAACCTTCTCCGTAGACATCAACGACAAAATGAAAAACCCCTAATTGGCAACAGAGAGTATACCACTATAGAAAAACCACAACCGGTAAGGAACATATACCAAGAGTGGGGCCGACCGAAAAGCTGCCAACATAGCAAGGGACCGGACAATTATAATCGACCAAGGCATTAACATCGGCCAAGGAGGCATTGCAATACCATGACAGAGCGTAACTGAGGCATGCGACCGTGGCGGAAGGAGGCGGGAGCGAGCGGAGCGACCGGGCTGAGAGGAAGCCAACCATAGCGAGCGACCTCGTAGCTGTAACCGAGCAACGGGACGAGACGAGAGAGGAAGATAGAGGGGTAGACCCAAGCATCGTAGGAACTATCGGAAACGTGTGCGTGTCTGACTAGGCAGCCTCGAGCGAAACATAATCGAAAGAGAGCAGAGAAATCGACCTTGCCCTGGTGAAAAGTTTTCTCTTACTGCAAACCGTGTTCCCAGCCGTCTGTAACTTGGACGCGAGGGTGTTGCCGACCTTGCAAATATTAAGCGAGAACGCAAAACAAGAGCGGAGAGGAGGATGGGACAGGACCTAAGAAACGGGTGCCCAAGCCCGAGTCCATTATAGGGGGGGGTGCAGCTCACTGAGAGTGCGGGAGGAGAAAAGTGACGATCATTTCTCATGGTGTTGAGATTTCAATCGCCGGAGGTGTAGAGGAGATGGTTCGTGTCAACCAAGAGGCCACTTTTTCTTTTTTTTTTCTATTTTTTTTTTTTTTTATCTCAGTTTTGCATTTTATTCGTACAACTACCAGGAAAAACCAGACATGCAGCGCTAGCTATGGCCAAGAAAAACCTCGCATCTCTCCCTCATGGGATCAAAACCACGCCCCCAAGACCCTATGGTACGGGCCCAACCGCACATCTCGCCATCAAAAAAGTAAAACAATACTCTCAGCGAGCAAGCAGGAAGACGCAGAAAACCCTTCAGAAGCTCCCCTGAACATACAAAAGGACTACAAAAGGAAGCCCGCACACGCGGGAAATGAGGGAAACTCCACTACTCAGAAACCTACAAAAGAATAAAACAACATCTCCGTAGGGGTAGACAATAACTTAAACGTAAGTCGGCGGCCGACATTACTCCGGGCCCAAGGCGTTGACATCAATCGAGGAGGCGGTGCAATACCACGACATAGCGTAACCGAGGATGCGACCGTGGATAGCCGCGGGGGGCACCAAGCCTAGTGGTAGTAGGGTACCAGCCAAAAGAGGGGAAGTGTAGCTGTAACCGAGCAACGGGACGAAACCAAGAGGAGAGAAGGAATGGTAAACCCAAGTATCGTAGGAACTATCGGAAACGTGTGCGTGTCTGACTAGGCAGCCTCGAGCGAAACGTAATCGAAGAGAGCAGAGAAATCGACCGTAGCCTGATGAAAAGTTTTCTCTTACTGCGAACCGTGATCCCAGCCGTCTGTAACATGGACGCGATGGTGTCGCCGACCGTGCAACTGTTAAGCGAAGACGCGAAACAAGAGCGAAGGGAAGAATGGGCCAGGACCTAAGAAACGGGCGCCCAAGTCCGAATCTATCATAGGGGGGGGTGCAGCTCACGAAGAGTGCGGGAGGCGAAAGGTGACGATGATATCTCATGGTGTTGAGATTTCAATCGCCGGAGATGTAGAGGAGATGGTTCGTGTCAACCAAGAGGCCATTTTTATTTTTTTATTTTTTATTTTATTTTTTATTTTTTACTTTTTTTTTTATCTCAGTTTTGCATTTTATTCGTACAACTACCAGGAAAAACCAGACATGCAGCGCTAGCTATGGCCAAGAAAAACCTCGCATCTCTCCCTCATGGGATCAAAACCACGCCCCCAAGACCCTATGGTACGGGCCCAACCGCACATCTCGCCCTCAAAAAAGTAAAAAAAATACTCTCAGCGAGCAAGCAGGAAGACGCAGAAAACCCTTCAGAAGCTCCCCTGAACATACAAAAGGACTACAAAAGAAAGCCCGCACACGCGGGAAATGAGGGAAACTCCACTACTCAGAAACCTACAAAAGAATAAAACAACATCTCCGTAGGGGTAGCCAATAACTTAAACGTAAGTCGGCGGCCAACATTACTCCGGGCCCAAGGCGTTGACATCGATCGAGGAGGCGGTGCAATACCACGACAGAGCGTAACCGAGGATGCGACCGTGGATAGCCGCAGGGGGCACAAAGCCTAGTGGTAGTAGGGTACCAGCCAAAAGAGGGGAAGTGTAGCTGTAACCGAGCAATGGGACGAAACCAAGAGGAGAGAAGGAAGGGTAAACCCAAGTATCGTAGGAACTATCGGAAACGTGTGCGTGTCTGACTAGGCAGCCTCGAGCGAAACGTAATCGAAGAGAGCAGAGAAATCGACCGTAGCCTGATGAAAAGTTTTCTCTTACTGCGAACCGTGATCCCAGCCGTCTGTAACATGCACGCGAGGGTGTCGCCGACCGTGCAAATATTAAGCGAAGACGCGAAACAAGAGCGAAGGGAAGAATGGGCCAGGACCTAAGAAACGGGCGCCCAAGTCCGAATCCATTATAGGGAGGGGGTGCAGCTCACGAAGAGTGCGGGAGGCGAAAGGTGACGATGATTTCTCATGGTGTTGAGATTTCAATCGCCGGAGATGTAGAGGAGATGGTTCGTGTCAACCAAGAGGCCATTTTTTTTTCTTTTTTTTTTTTTTTTGTTTTTTTTTTTTTTTTTTTATCTCAGTTTTGCATTTTATTCGTACAACTACAAGGAAAAACCAGACATGCAGCGCTAGCTATGGCCAAGAAAAACCTACGCATCTCTCCCTCATGGGATCAAAGCCACGCCCCCAAGACCCTATGGTACGGGCCCAACCGCACATCTCGCCCTCAAAAAAGTAAAATAAAATACTCTCAGCGAGCAAGCAGGAAGACGCAGAAAACCCTTCAGAAGCCCCCTGAACATATGAAAGGACTACAAAAGAAAGCCCGCACACGCGGGAAATGAGGGAAACTCCACTACTCAGAAACCCACAAAAGAATAGAACAACATCTCCGTAGGGGCAACCTAAATAACTTAAAGAAGTCGGCGGCCGACATTACTCCGGGCCCAAGGCGTTGACATCGATCGAGGAGGCGGTGCAATACCACGACAGAGCGTAACCGAGGATGCGACCGTGGACAGCCGCGGGGGGCGCAAGGCCGAGTGGTAGTAGGGTACCAGCCAAAAGAGGGGAAGGGTAGCTGTAACCGAGCAACGGGACGAAACCAAGAGGAGAGGAGGAAGGGTAGACCCAAGTATCGTAGGAACTATCGGAAACGTGTGGGTGTCTGACTAGGCAGCCTCGAGCGAAACGTAATCGAAGAGAGCAGAGAAATCGACCGTAGCCTGGTGAAAAGTTTTCTCTTACTGCGAACCGTGATCCCAGCCGTCTGTAACATAGACGCGAGGGTGTTGCCGACCGTGCAAATGTTAAGCGAGAACGCAAAACAAGAGCGAGGAGAAGAATGGGCCAGGACCTAAGAGACGGGTGCCCATGTCCGAATCTATCATAGGGGGGGTGCAGCTCACTCAGAGTGCGGGAGGTGAAAAGTGACGATGATTTCTCATGGTGTTGAGATTTCAATCGCCGGAGGTGTAGAGGAGATGGTTCGTGTCAACCATGAGGCCATTTTTTTTTTTCTTTTTTTTTTTTTTTTATCTCAATTTTGCATTTTATTCGTACAACTACCGGGAAAAAACCAGACATGCAGCGCTAGCTATGGCCAAGAAAAACCCACGCGTCTCTCCCTCATGGGATCAAAGCTACGCCCCCAAGACCCTATGGTATGGGCCCAACCGCAAATCTCGCCCTCAAAAAAGTAAAACAAAATACTCTCAGCGAGCAAGCAGGAAGACGCAGAAAACCCTTCAGAAGCTCCCCTGAACATACGAAAGGACTACAAAAAAAAGCCCGCCCACGCGGGAAATAAAGGAAACTCCACTACTCAGAAACCCACAAAAGAATAAAACAACATCTCCGTAGGGGCAGCCTAATAACTAAATATAAAGTCGGCGGCCGACATTACTCCGGGCCAAGGCATTGACATCGATCGAGGAGGCAGTGCAATACCACGACCGAGCGTAACCGAGGATGCGACCGTGGACAGCCGCGGGGGGCGAAAGCCAAGCAGTAGTAGGGTACCAGCCAAAAAGAGGGGAAGTGTAGCTGTAACCGAGCAACGGGACGAGACCGAGAAAAGAGGAGGAAGGGTAGACCCAAGTATCGTAGGAACTATCGGAAACGTGTGCGTGTCTGACTAGGCAGCCTCGAGCGAAACGTAATCGAAAGAGAGTAGAGAAATCGACCGCAGCCTGGTGAAAAGTTTTCTCTTACTGCGAACCGTGATCCCAGCCGTCTGTAACATGGACGCGAGGGTGTTGCCGACCGTGCAAATGTTAAGCGAAGAAGCAAAACAAAAGCGAAAGGAGGAATGGGCCAGGACCTAAGAAACGGGCGCCCAAGTCCGAATCTATCATAGGGGGGGTGCAGCTCACTCAGAGTGCGGGAGGTGGAAAGTGACGATGATTTCCCATGGTGTTGAGATTTCAATCGCCGGAGGTGTAGAGGAGATGGTTCGTGTCAACCATGAGGCCATAGGGGTCCTCTTTTTATACCCGTTCTTCCCACAAGCCATGACTCATCCTTCGCGTCACACGCCCCTATGACTCGTAGTAAGTTATAATGTGAAATACATCATCTGACTCCAATGAGTCATTGCCCAATACTCAATCAACCAATCAAAATACAATAAACATATCACGTGCGCAACTTGGGTCACATGTGAGAAACTCATGACTCATAACTATGAGTCATGTGCGAAAGTCATAATCATATAACTACAATTGTGAGTCATATCAAAACAATAAATCAATCATAATAAAGGAATGACATGCTATCACGTAGTCATGTGAAATACTAAAACCCTATGACTCACAAGTGTTAGTCATGTGAAAACCTATCTTGTTAGTCACTGTTTGTGACAGAAACTTCAACTTTATTACTTTACCTTAATTGAACCATCATTACTAAAGCCTTCCTGACACTCCTCTATTATCTCGAATACTATACAGCCTAGCTCTCTCTATTCCTTTGAGTTAGTTACCCATAACACTATATTGTTATCCTCAAGTAATCAAAGCTCCTCCACAATATATTTGCCCCTGATATGTCAAGACAATATCACGATTGCGATTACTTCTTCCCGTGCCCTTCTTGCAAGACCTGCAAACAATCTATTCTACACAACTTCTTTCCAGTCTGTTGTGCAGACTACGAAAGGGACTCCTAAAACATAGCACTTTGAACCTTTTGGAACATTTACGATCAGAAACAAAATTACAACTTCTGAATCTATTGAAGCTATAGCAAAGCTTTTACTATAGCAAAATATTAGCCTACTCTGTGCAACTATCGAGTCCTACTTCCCTTCAATATTACTTACCTTTTATCATGTCTGATCCATGACAACCAGACTCCCCTGTTCCACCACCTACTAATCTAATGGATACTAGTGCCAACAGTTCCACACCTATATGATTTGTACAACCCACTGACAACTCAAATACTCCTACTACAAGGTCCTTTATCTTGAGTAGCACCGGTTCACTTTTCCTTGCAACATCATGTCCGAGTTCATGAACACCTTCCAGAATTCGCCCTAACCCCTATGTGGAATTCAGAACACAATGAGCACAGGCCTTTTGGTTCATCCTGGAAGAAATCCAACAAAGCCAGGATGAAATACATCTTGCCATAAGTAGCTTTACGACCGAGATTCAGTCAGCATATACCAACCTTTAGCTGTGCCATAGACTCTTAGTCAGAAACGAGAAAGTTACCGAAGCAGAATTCGCTGAACACCTACAATACTTATGACAACTCCAAAGTGCGATGCAGGTAGATTAAGATCAGTTAAGAGAAGAAGTCTGAGAAGCTATTAGGCTACAACAAGAGCAACGGGCTGGCGATAACCAGGACTCCCAAAGCTGAGACCTCAAATTGACAGAACAACTATTCTTTCTTCAATGCCGATTTCGTCAGCAAGAGGTTAGATGGAAAAAGGAACTTGAGAAAGAAAAAATCGAAGCAACAAAAATATTGAAACGACAGGACGAAATGACTGCCGCCAAATTCAACGATAATCACAAGAAAGCACAAGTGATCTCAAATCAGCAGGCTGAGAATTACAAACTGCAATTAACAACCTTGTCCACAAATACGAAGTCTAATTAACAGCTTATTCAGTGTCTACTTAGGTTGTGGTAGATGAAGAACCTGGACCCTCCAACCGAGGTCAGTCAAACCCCTTGGAAACACATGATGTTACTAATAAAATAAAAAACTCAGTATCAACTCGTCACGATAAAGGAAAAGGAAGAGAAGGAAGAGAAGAAATAAACCCACCACTACCCCTACCTCCGCCATGTGATACTGTTGGAAACCCAATCCCTGGCGATTCTGATACAGATAATGACGATAATGACGATCGAGCAGGTAACCAAGGCAGAAAGAGCAGCAGACTGAGAGGCGCTCAGTGGAAAACGCCCATTCCCAGAGATGTTACCCTACATAGTAGAGCTATACTGGAATTCGTTTGAAGCATTAGCGAACTACAGTGACCATTAATGCAGATCGCTTAATCTCCTTTTTTCTTTTAGGAAGAAGACAGCCAGTATGTATGAAAGTGATTAACGACTTGCGAGGATTATTGTGACAGCAATCCTATATAATGGGAAGATCATAGCTATTGCATTGTGTTTGGTCTCAGTGAAAGAAAGGGGAACATGGTCGTACCTTTTTCGAGAAATACTGAAAAGTGATGTGGGGTTTAGGTAATTACACTGAAGACCCCATCTATTCCATGTGGGAGCGATTCCGACAAGAAATAATTACACGATATATCAGAATCGAAGAAGAACGAAGAGCCCCTGAGGAAATGGATAAAGTCACATAAAAGGACAGAACTGATACCTACCTTCTGCTTTTCAAAAACCTGAACATCAAAGCAGGCCTCACGGGAATTATGTTGAGAGTAAGAGTAGAGAGTAAACTCCTGGAAGATATTCTTGGGCAACTTGCTAACTTTAAGTTTGCTAATGATGAAGAATAGATAGAGATTCTTTGGGATGTTGGAAAACAAGAGGAGCAACTTCTCGAATGACAAAAATATAGAAATCAATAATGACTCGACAAATGGTGACAACAAAGCGAAAATGAGAAGGGAACAATGATAAAGGTTTTAACTCAAAGAAGGGACTGGATTGTTTTACCAATAAAGGTCGAAAAGAATATGCTTCAGGAGGGAAGGCTCTTCAGACAACACCTACGCAGGCAAAAAATAATTCCCAAGATGAACAGACTAACTGGAAGGAAGTACATAAAGGAATTTCTGATAAACTGGTAGTACAAGGAAAAAAGGAGAACCTTTGCCCTTATTGCCTCCTTGACAACCACTGATAGCAGAAGTGCAGAAGACAAGCTATCGTAGCAACAACCTTTATAAACAATAAGGGACGGGATAAATCAAAATCCCAGTTCCAATAGCGAACAACAACTTTAACCGTGTAGCAACCACCTCAGTACCCAAATCTCACCCTTAAAGTCAACCAGATTCATCGATCCTCTTCATCAGGAAAATGTAAAAACACGTCCTGGTCTACCAGTGGGGGTTACGTTCCCCCTGGTGCTCCCTGGTCTGTGCTGGTCTACGCTGGTCCGTCTTCGTGCACCTTGGTTATGCAAAGTAGACCAGGGTGGATCAGCACAGACCAGGAAGGACCATGGGGACCGTAGCCCCCCTGGTAGTTCAGGAGCGTTGAGGACCACCCCAGACCATGCAAAAACATTTTCCTGATGTTTTTCACTTGTTTGAGAATTATCAGATACCAAGATGTTATAAAATAATTGATCAATACCTATTGGTTTCCCTAAATCTATAGGTCTGAATCAACCTGGCATAGTGGACAGACATCGAAGCCGACTGCCTAGTTAAGAAAGACAATGATACGGTGCTTACCTTAATCTTGAGAAGCAAGCAGGAAAACAAATTTTTACGGCAGGTAGGAATCAACTAAGGATTGATATGATTGGAAAAGGCATCTGAGGTTTCCAAAGAAAAAAGCTTGTGAAACTATCAGACTAAAAAATTATTTTTTAATTTTTTACCCGAAACAGTTACCACCTTTATGCAAAAGTTAGACCCTATTTACAAAATTACTGCACACCCGGGGTAGAGAATGGGGAACTTCCTGAGTTGAGTATTAACCATAGACTCTCACTACTCTTCCTCCTACCCCCCTGGGGAGTGTGACCTAAAAGAAGGCTACTGGCAAGTGAACGAGACAGAGGGCATTACGGCCAATTACCATTCCAGGAAGCTGGGGAACCAAGGGAACCTGTTGAAAAGGAGCAGGCTCGCTCTCTTTTATGTTGGGCAAAGGTATCCTAAGGTATGGGTAGCAACGGTGCAATTCTACAAGGAAAATCAATAAACAAAAGACAAAAGAAAGAAGATAAAGTTAGAATAAGCTAAGTTTCCCACTCATTTCTGAATTTCTTTTATGTTTTTCAGGAACCCCTTGGCAGGGGGTAAAGACTGCTTGTAGTTGGCTGCCCGGGAATATAAAGGTAATTTTTAATTATTTTGTTTAAATTTATTTGTTTGAGGAGACCTAAGTGGTCGAAATGATGCGGGCGTTGTCACAACTATCTTACGACAACAAATCGACATGGCTTCTCAGCGAGCCAACAAAGTTCCCACTCTGTTGGGCAAGTGGAAAAACACTATTGTGGATGAACTCCTTTCCTTACAACTGTCCGGAAGGACATGCACACATCTATATCCTTGGCAATCTCTATCGGAGTCCACTCTTATTTGACTCTAGATTAAATATTTTCCTTATTAATAAAGAAATCGTTCATGGCCTTCACATACCTTATGAATCTCGATCTGATGCAGTACCGATCCAGGGCTTTACTGGCAAAACTATCTCCTCGGGTAGATCGTACTAAACTTATCCTCTTCACCTGAAAATTTGAAAAAACTATCGCCTCTCCCTTATTTCCTGCAAAATAAGTCTGGCAGGAAAAGATAGTATGATTATACCATTCGGATAGTGGCATCAGGAACATCCAATCAGCAATATCGCAGAACAAGATGCATGGTTATTTAACACAGATTGCTGTGAGTCAAATTTGTAACCAGAAGACGAAGTAATTTCGGTTGAATGGGATGAAGATGTTCTTAATGATCCTAACATGGTAGTTATAGGAAGAATCGAAACAGAAGATGACGAGAAAGTTACTATTATTGATCGTGAACCTAAATGCTACCACGACTAACTCGATATATTCTGCTCCTAAATGGTAGCGAAACTAGCTCCTCGTTACACCTTTGACCAAGTGATTGACCTCAAACCTGATAGGCAACCACCGTGGGGTCCTAAATACCCGTTGTCTGAAAATAACACCAAGCTCTCCATTCCAATATCTTCGATATGACGAAACAAGGGAAAATTACTGCAAGTAGGTCTCCAGCAGGAGCTCGTATTCTCTTCGTACCCAAACCTAAAGGTCATCTTTAGTTGGTAGTAGACTACCGAAGACTTAATAAAGTTACCATCCACAACAAATATCCAATTCCTTCAATAATGAAACTAAGAAATCAGGTACCAGACGGAAGCATCTTCATGAAACTGGATCTGAAGGATGGATTCCAGCTGATTAGAATCTGCAAAGGCGATAAACAGAAAACAGCTTTTCAAACTCGATATGGTCTTTACGAATATAAGGTCATGCCTTTTGGTCTTGTCAAGCAGCAGCAGCCTTTCAGACTATGATGAACTACATCCGCCGCGAATTTCGTGACCAGGAAGTCATTGTGTGTATAGACAATATCCTTATTTATTCTATATGCCTCAAGGAAATTATCTCTCTCATTTGAAAAGTCTTACCGCGGTTGCAGGAATACCAGATGGTAGTATCATTCCCAAAAGTACATTCCATGTTCAATCAGTTGATTTTCTTGGCTATGTTGTGACAACGGAAGGAGTTATAATGAATGAGAAGATGGTAGAGACAATTAAGGCTTGAAAACCTCAGACATGAGTACAGGATGTCCAGATTTTTATCAGATTTACAAATTTCTATTGACGATTTATCACAAACTTCTCGACAATTTGCACCCAATCACCAATCTGCTAAAGGGAGAAGAAGGATGTTTTGTATGGGGAAAAGATCAGCATAAGGCCTTCAAATATCTTAAGTGATACTTCGTTACAGCCCTGATCCTATGTGACTTTCACCCAGAATGTGACAGGGTCATTGAGACTAATGGAAGCGATTACGCCCTTAGCTACATCCTCTCCCAATTTCATGAGAAACGATTACATCAGATCGCATTCCAGCCCTGAAAACTCAACTTGTCAGAAATGAACTATGACATCTACGATGGGGAATTGTTGTCTATTCTCTTGCCTTTATGGTATGGAAACATTACCTCCAAGGAACGGAAAAGCCAATTACAGTCTATACTAATCATCAAAATCTTCAATAGATTCTGATCACAAAAGCCTGCACGGCATGCCAAATTCGGTGGGGGTGGAAATTATGTGACTTCAATTTCAGTATCATCTACCGACCAGGCTCGAAAGGAGGCAAACTTGATACTCTATGCAGGCGGCCGGAGTACCACCATCAAAAGGGAGCTACGCATTGGGAACAGCAAATTGTACAGCCTAAACACTTTGGCAAATTGCAAATTGCGATCATTTTGGGCGAAGCCTCTTCACCTTTCTATCAGAAAATTCCGCAGTCAGAAATAGAAAACCATATACGAATTTAAAAACTTTCAGAAAACATAAGAATCCCAACTCGAGGATCTAAACTTACAGCAGGACATGACCTCTAAAGTATCGGAACCTCAAAAATCCCAGATAAGAACGGACATCTTGATAAAACCGGATTAGCAATTTCTGTTCCAAGTGGTTGTGTCAAAGTCGTATTGTCCCAAGAAGGGGCTTGACAACCAAAGCTATATCGGTAGATGCTGGAGTTATTGACGCAGACTACAGCAATGAAATCAAAGTCCTGCTTGTTAATCATGGCTCTTCAGATTTTGAAATTGAGAAAGGAGATCGTATTGCGCAACTAGTAGTGGAAAGAATAGATAACCAAGACTGGAGGGATATGGATGAGATGAATGAAACAGAAAGAGCAGGACAAGGATTTGGCAGCTCGGGACGAGGATTGGAGTTGAATGAAATTCAGCCAATGATATGCTTTCTCCATTCGAGTAGCACACATGAATTGTATGATACCTCTGATATCAACCACCACCCCATACTTCGAAAAGGACAAGTCCTGTTTTCTAATGCAATTGTCGCAAAGGCAAACCTTAACAAGTTCGCGACTGGCGTTTTGGAAAAAGTTCAACAGGTGGCAACAGAAGATCAAAAATGTCTGTGGAGAAAGGAAGAATTGGAAACAATAATAAGAGAAGAAAAAGAAGTGCCGAAGCAATGGATTCTATCCGATAACCTACTTTACTACAAGAACTTACTATATATTCTAGCAAATAAACACCTGAAAATACTGATCACCAAAGGATAACACGACTTGCAAGTCACAGGACACTTCACACAAGATAAGACACTCGAAATTCTTACTCGAGGCTTCTACTGGAAAGGACTCGCCCACTGGAGTTAATGACTATGTAAGATCCTGCACTACTTCCCAACAAGCTAAGTCTCCAAGACATGCACAATTCAGTTGACTTCAAGTCTTATAAGTACTGTTGGCAGCTTGGGCTTCGACTTTGGTAGACTTTATTACTCAACCACCAAATTCAGCAGAAAATATACAGATTATAGTCGTAGTAGACCGGTTCACTAAAATAGCACATTTTATTGGATTAGAAGAAAAATCATTTGCACTATTTCATCAGGAAAAGGTTTTACCCACCTTCAGGGAGGTCCTGAATGCTCCTGATCTACCAAGGGGGGTTTTGGTTCACGTGGTCCACATGGTCCACACCGATCCGCTTTGAACCACACTTTTGAAAGTTTTACCAAAAATGTGGACAAGGGTGGACCAGGGAGCACCAGGGTGGACCACGGGGATCAAAACTCCCCTTAGTGGACTAGGAGGGCCGTAGACCTTTTCTTAATATTGTGGTAGAAGCATTCCTTAAAGAAGTATGGAAACAACACAGACTACCCTCAGAAATCATCTCGGATATGGATGGAAAGTTTGCAGGTGAATTTTGGGAATCATTGTGCACAAAACTCAACATTAAACGAAAGATGTCGACAGCATACCACCTGCAGACTGACGGACGAGCTGAACAAGTCAACCAAATACTTGGAGGCTACCTCCGAATATTTGTCAACTAGGATCAGGATAATTGGTACCAACTTTTACCACTCGCCAAGTTTGCTTACAACAACTCAATAACAACCACACACAAAAAAACCACTTTCTTCGGAAACTACGGTTATACTCCTCAGACTGAATGGTTAAAAGAACCAGAAGGCCAGAATCCAGGAGCCAATATATATGCTCACTGGATGTAAATAATACATCAACAAGCAAGAGAATTCCTCGAGAAGACAAAGGAAGCGATGGGACGACATCACGATTGAAAGGCTAAGCAACAACCACACTTCAAAATCGAAGATGTGATTATGCTCAATGCAAATAATATTCACACAAAATGCCCTTCGAAGAAGCTAGCCCCCAAACTCTAACGCCCTTTTAAAATCCTAGACCAAGGAGGAAACCTAGCCTATAAAATCGAACTATCAGACCATTGGAAAGTCAATCTGGTATTTCATGTATCATTACTCGAAGCCTACAGAACTTCAATTCAACCGGCTTGAGAGCCACCGCCTATACAACCTGAAGAGAGTGATGAATATCTTAAAGGGGAGGTGGAGAAAATTGTTAAGAATGAAATAATCTCTTATGAAAAGTGGGCTGGATGAAGACCCCAAATAAGCTACCAAATACGATATTTCGTTAAGTGGAAAGGGTGTTTAGAAGATGAGAACACCTGGGAACTACCTGAGCATTTGGGAAATACAAAGGAATTGGTAGATATCTTTTATAGATACAACCCGGAAATGCGATTATTGGGCTAAGTAGTATTACCCAGAAAGATTTTCCTGCCGTAGCCAAGCAAACGCGGAAGGTTTTTCACCCTACCTTATAGAGTACTAAAAGAATTTAATACTTAATATTTATCACTACTTATGTATTATATGTCAAGAAGGATGTTGGGGACAAACCTGTTGAAGAGGGAGCTAGTATTTGGCCTATGAGAATAGCTCACCAGTATTATTAGTAGAGGCTGCACCACCATAATAGAGGAGGGTATATCCAACCTCAATCACCATGGTAGGAGCAACTAGAGGCATCTATGTTGACTACTCAGGATACCGGAAGAGGTCACATTCTTGAAGCTGATTACTGATTGGAAGGATAAAGTGCGAATACTTTATTCCTTATTCGGTGCATATGTATATTATGCATTATGTATTATTATCTGGCTATTTGAGCTGATCACTCAATAGTTCACAATAAAAGACAATTGGTATGTTGACATTACGACCCCATATATGAACTTACTCTATTAGTATGAAGAGATTGAAAACTATCTACTGATAGAGTGGGAATACCCTCAGATGAAATAAATGTCGGGAGTTCTCTGAGTTCGAGGGGGGCAATTATTCAGGGTCAAACAGTGTTCGCACTTCCTTTGATGAAGCTGAAATCTTGGAAAGATACATGATTGTTAGGAAAGAGGGAGTAGCGAGAATTTAGTATAAGTAGTAAGGGCTATTTCCTGGAGTTTGAGAAAATCGAACAACGGAGAAGAGACATTAACAATATAACAAGTTATTAAGTTTAAAATTTGAGAAACTTCTATTTTATTACTTGACCTTTATTGAACCATCATTACTTGAGCCTTCCTGACTTCCCTCCATTATCTTGAATACTATACAGCCTAGCTCTCTCTATTTCTTTGAGTTAGTTATTCCGTAACACAAACCTTCACGAATATCAACCTTCTATTGTATCTGCTTTTGTTTCAACTTTGCAATTTTCATTTCCAACTGATCGAATATATATTGATATACCTGAAAACCAAGATAAATAGTAACCTCTCGTGTTTTTGACATCTATCACGTCCAAAACCTTGTGGGCTATAGTACTTTCAGGATATATTCAACCTGCCTCCATTCCTCTGGGGTTCACTATAGAGGCAAAAACTCAGGCCAAGTTTGTAACTATTCCTTTGTGAATTTCCGTAGCGGTACAGATCTTCTTACTATATTTAGAGTGTTGTTTTCTCTAGTTTTGACTTCATAATATAGGGTAGTTGGAATCTTAACCCTGTTATTCAGTATTGCAATAAACATCAGGAAAATGTCTAGAGCCCTCCTGGTCCACCATGGAGGACTTTGGTCCCTGTGGTCCACCATGGTGCCCCCTGGTCCACTCTGGTCCACATTTTTAGTAAAACTTTCAAAAGTGTGGTTCAAAGCGGATCGGTATGGACCATGTGGACCACGGGGACCAAAACCCCCCTTGGTGGACCAGGAGTGTTCAGGACCTCCCTGAATATGCGTAGAATCTTTTCCTGATGAAATGTTGACATTTTTTAGGTGAAGCTCCAATTGTAATACTGATTTTCCAATGGTAATGCCCATATAACTTTATTAGCATTATCCCTCACTAGTGGTACCTAATGGAGGAATGATGGAGAGTATATAGTTGGGTGGATGAATTTGGGTGTATGAATTTAGACGTATGAATTTAGTTGTATGTCAAGACTTAAAACATGGCTGCTAATATTTTGCAGCTGGTCTTCATGTCGAAACCCAAGAATATGTGAAAATATATTTAACACTATAAGATCTTGCACACACTATCTTTTCAACAGTCTTGTGAAAACCATTATCTAATCTTGTAACCTCCTCAATATAATCTACCTTAAAGTCAGACAGCATATGTTTATCCCTCGATTTAACCTTAATTGAACTTATGAAGGCACTAAGTACCAGTTAGATAACATGAACCATACAGAGAATATGATTTTCGAATTGAGACCCTTCCACTGATAATAAACCCCAAGCCTAGTTCAATGTTTCCATAAGCATTCTGTTATTACTTACACTATCTGTCATGAAACTAAGAATTCTGTCCTGAATTGCATATTTGACTAGAATCCTATTAATTATCTACGCCATTCTAGCCCCAGTGTGAGGCCCCTTTATTTCCTAAAACACAATTAGGATCTCTTCCATCTGCCAGCTATCTGATATGCAATAAGCGATAATCCCTAGAAATGGAAGTTTGTTTGCCCAAGTCCAGATATCGGGAGCAAGAGAAAACTTTCCCTCTGTCAGTAGGCTTGCTCTAATTTTATCAACTATTGAGATACTAAGCCCTTTCAAATGTCTTGTTTGTGTTGTTGAGCAGAGTATTTCAACACTGGGGCGAAGGTACTTGAAGACGCCACTAAAGGCAAGGTTGTTTAAAGAATTAATGTGAGATTACACGCAAGGAAAGCTTTCAGAAAGTATTCTTTGAAATCACATTGAGTAATCCTGAAGGTATTGTGAAATCAATAATTCTACCCCAATTCCCTCTTTTAGTATCTTTTTGCAATGGTGTAGGAACATCTCTACCACCAGGACTTCTAGCCCAAATATCAAATTTATGAAAGATAATAGATTTTTAACAAGCTGAGGATCTGTTATGGGCATGCATCAAGCTTGGACCTGTGCCGCTTGGATTAGCTAGAACCTTTCTGCACATAATACACATCATTCAAGGTGTGCTGATTGTATGGCATAAACAGTCTGCGCATTGTTGAAAGTTTTTTCACATCTCAGCTCCTTGAAGATCAGAGTTCCATATTATCTTCTTTCCAGCATACAGTGCAGTATATACTATATACCCTGATATCTCTTGCCACCACTCCATCCAACTCTCAGGCTATTTTTCAATATAGAAATACAAGTTTTCAAGGATCTCAAAGGGATTGGTATCAGTTGTTGGCAAAGATGAGAGTGTGGCTACTGGATGAAGTATATTCTGAGCATAATCTTGGTTTCCAGGGGGTAGCGAGACTGAATCAATGTGAAAAGGTCTTCTCGTACTGGAAGAGTGGGCTTGAGCTACACTAATAAGAGGCCTTGGAGTTGGTTACTGAACCTTTCCTCGTTTACAGACTAGATTCAACAGAAAATCGAGATACGGATAGAGAATGTTCTTGTCTAAAGGTTTCGTGCAATTGGAGAGAGGAGGCCCAACTTCTTGCAGCTTTGGTAGAGTGGCCACACTGGCAGCCAGCCATCAAAGATTCTGCTTGTGAGGATATCAAGTGAAGATGAAATCAATTTTTTGTATAACTGAGGTCTGTATATCAGTACGAATACTTTTTTATAAAAAAACTACCAGTAGGAATACTGGTCTATTAATGAAAGGTATAAGAAGCTGGCCTGTTTATTATGTCTAGTGCTTGTAATAGCTTGTTTTCTGTGATTCAATATCTTTACTATATATGTATCTTCGAGTCAATTAATCAACCTGCTTTTGAATTAAGTATATTAAAATTTGTAAGTATGAATTTTTGTATGTATACTGTAGCATTGTCACTATATTCAAACTAGGCACTATAGTCAAGCTACATAAATTGAAGATTGTGATATACGGTATTCACCTTGCATCAGTAAAAATATCTGGTTCGCATTTTGTACTTCCTGACCGCATCTTGCCACTTCATGAACTTCCTGAAATACCGCTTTACATCCTGAGAAACAAAATTTACCTAATCCAAAAACACGTTATTTAACAAGATTCATTAGATAGTTAATAGTATATATTCAAAATTTGAAGCCATGAGATACCCAGATGAGTCACTAATTGTGATATAGAATTTTCATGCCGAAAATGACCACTTGACTGTTAATCCCATTTTGTACCCAAAATAGTAAAGCTATCAAATTGCCGTTATGTGGAATCTGTTTGAAATCAGTTGTTTATAATCTGAGTGTGTAAATATCTAATATTTATATTTTATCTAAATTGTGGCTTGCTGAATTAAGGTATAGACTTCCCATTTACCAAACCTAGAAAATAACAATAATGGACTATTTTTTAATTTTTTATGTTGCCAATTTGATCAATTTTCAATTTTCAGGATGCACAGGATGTGGCCAGGATGCAGCCAGGAAGCTTAGGATACGAACCTGATATTTTTCCTGATGTTTATCCTTTAGGCCTCTGGGGCTATGAGGGTAGTCCCAATTTGGTATATGGTCAGTCTACCCTGTTAGGCTATGATGATATATATCCAAATCTGAACCTTCACCTAAGTTAACTAATACCAATCAAGTACTCCCAAACAACACCTTCACCCCTATGGCAACCACAAATCTGCTAATCGAGCATGTAGGTATGTTCCTCATGCTTGTTCGAAGGACAGAAAGCTAACTAAAAGGGAGGAACTGAATTCTAAGTAGCTGCCTAAAGTCTTAATACCTTTCCAGTGATGAAAGGTGATTCCTCATTATATACCTTTTAAATAAGTCATGCATTATCCAATATAATTATTCTCTTCTAACTATAGTTCTAAGAGTGTCATACTATATCATACCTATTTCTAGTATGATATATCTTTGCATCTGTTCTCTATTTACAACTCATATAATGGTAACCACATTGGTTGCGGAAGCTTCATCAGTGGCCTTTCAGACATAGCTATTTAGCCGGGACAAGTCAATCATGCTGCAGACTATTTCCTTTGAATAAATGAAGGCTGACTTTTTCATCTATAAGCTATTTCTGGATTCCATCGAAGCCAAGGTACGGGGACATGCCGCCTATCAGTACTATTCATACTGATAGTGAGATTGATAAACCTTGGGCCAATTGCCGGTTGCCACAGATAGGACGATGGTATAGATTTAAACTCTGTGGATTTGAGTGGGCAAATGATGGTGACAAGGCAGTGAAATTGGTTAGAGGAGGGCAGATTACTGAAATGTTGGAACTGAGTACTTGGGAATTACGGGCTATCATACAGGCATTGGAGTTAGGATATGAGATTAAGGGTCAGATCTCTAGCTTAGAAGTCTTTCAGGAGTATGATTCAGGCCATTATGTAGTAAAAGGCAAAATAACCTGGCCCTTAATTCAGGATTGAGATCCTTAATGAGAGCTTCTTCATTCCGACCTTTTAATGTTCCCAGCATGGATACGTGATTTGATTGTATTTAATCAAATATATTATAGATTTACTCAATATACTAGTGGGTGCCCTTGACAAATTCATTTTGTAGTTTTTTCCAATCACCAAATCTCTTTACCTTAATGGACCAGGATTATCTTTCTATGTTTATAGATATTCATTATTGCTTTATATTATGAACGCAATCAAGAACAATATATTCATTTGGGTTGCTGTATTAGGCAACCGTGAGCTGGATATTATTCCACTACTTAGTCTTCATCTAGCGGCCAATATCAAGTTGACAATTATTTCGTGAGATGAAGGGCTTTCCCCAGAGCTCTCTGGACCAGTACAGTGACCTGCAACCAACCTTATCAACGGAATATATTTCAACTCCGATTCCTAATAGAGAGATACCGATTTCCATCTGACCTTCGTAGGATTAATGGCCCATCATTCTTTGCCTCCCCTCATACTTGTTTGTCTCTGGAGGACCCCTACTTTCTACCCGTACATCTCGGTTGCTCTCCCATGTTGACCAGTGCACTTTCGTTGCAATCAGATTATCCCTTGCCCAGACCTTGATCCTTCTGCCCTGTGCTTGTGCAGAACATTACCGTTCAGGTCAGCGCTTGCGTGGGCCTGTATTCTGCTAGTCTGTGCTTGGAGGAATCTTCACCCTTGAGGTCCACGCTTGCACGAGCCTTTATTCTTGTGGTCAGTGCTGGCACCAGTCGTTGCCTTCCAGGTCTGCATTTGAGCGGGCCTTCCCCCTTCCAGTCTGTGTTCATACTAGCCTTTATCCCTCAGCTCTGTGCTTGTGTGAACCTGATCCTCCTGGTCCATCGCATAGTCGCCTCTGAATCCCTCTGGTCCACATTTTTGTGGCCGATGAATTCTCTTGGCCCATCCCTATTCGACTTCAGTTATCCTCTGGTCTGTACTTGCGCGGCCACGCAACCCCATAGGTCCTCATTGCCATGGACTTTAGAAGGCTCGTTCTTTACTCGTTTGGATCATGAGTCTTGAGTCTCATCCTGGCTAGGATCTCAACCCCCCGGATCCAGCTACAATCAATCTCAGCAGCCCTCCAGTTGCTCCAGCTACTATACCCTTCTTCCCAGAGCCACTTGAGCCAAGCTCCTGTGCCTCAAGCATTATTCTGGTTCACCCTGGATGCTCTAAGGGATGGTGCAGTCTTCGCGATCACACAAATAGGTAGAGATAATGATTCGGTGTTATCAGTGTTACCAGAAGGGGCATTATCACTTTCTGCTACCTCTTATATTTCATGCAAACTCTTCCCCAGAATCAGAAACTTGCTATCTATTACTTTTTTATAGTTCTTCACCTGGTTCTGCTATTCCTCACCATGCTTTTATTTTCACATACACCGCCAATTCTAATATACATAATAGTAGGTCTCCAAGTCTATATGGCTATTCATGATCCAGCTATATTTTCCACAGACCTTTCCCCCTTCCACAAGATTAACCGGCCCCTCAATTGGGTCCACTTCCATGACATACCGATCCGGTTCATTCAGCACAACTTTCAGAAAACCAAAGGAACCGATTCAGCGTACCTGATTCCTTTGTATACTTCATTCCTACTAGTATAACCAGTTCCAGAGTTTCTGTCACTGGGGATTTGTTTCCTTGTAGGGTATGCGCAATCACCGCCTTAGATGGGTTGAATGAAAAGTATAGGGGTAGTTTGCCTGACTTCATCCCTTGTAGTAAATCCTTGTCCCTCTCTTGACTTTCCCTAACCCAAATATTGTGGCTGAGGGGCTCATTGTGTCCTGCATCTTTGCTACATCAAAATAGTCTCCTCTCGATCTCCAAAGGGCGTTGAACTAGCTGGAAGTAGTTTTCCCCTGAATTGTAAATTTCAATGGTTGTGGATTCAGTATAAGTTTCTCACTGGCCAAGGACATTCTCTGCTACACGCTGCCCCTAGAGTTCTTCAAAATAATCACGGAAGAGCACCTGTAGGTCAGGAATAGAAAACTGGTCTGCAGCCTCACTTAACTAGAGCCACTTGATACCTCTTGCCTTCACAGCAACTCTGGTCTTCTGAATTACCAGATCTACTCGCTGCTTCTGCTCCGGGACTTCACTTTGTGGGCTAATCGTGGGTGCTTGGTGCCGGCAAGGTCTGCGGCTAGTTCTAAAGGCCTGGTCACCTATCGCTGAACCTCTCTCCCGGAGCCTTGCCACTCAGGTAGAGCATAATCTCTCATTCAGTGTCTACATACCATGGACCCTGGTGGTTTCATGATAATACATTCTGCTTAAAACAAGGTGCTCTAAAGTCTGGATCATGTAAGCAATCCCAGTATGTCTATTATTGTACCAGAGCATTTGCTCCTCATATTGTATATGATTGGAAGTACAGTATGCTACTTTGATATTTTCTATATGCAGGAGTTCAGATATATCAGTAAAGAAGTTGTCCTGTAATCGCATTTGGTGGATGCTGTCTGAGTCATCACTTAGCATATGCAATTTTGGAAACTGAAAATGATAGATTGCAGTCTCAAGTTATTCTGTCTCGGCCTTCATCCCTGGCCTCAACTATCTCTCTTCGGTACTCTGAACCTCCATTGTGGCGAACCTGTTCTCGAAGTCCTTTATTCTAGTTTTGGTGTTACTTTGCGAACGAAACACTGACTTGCTCTAGTAGAATATTGCGAGTCTATTATCCAGCATACCGAGGGGCTAATCAGAGTGGCTGCGCTGCCCAAGAAACAGGAGAAATTCGTAATGGATCTAACATATACTAGGCCCCGTTCATCTTCTGATTGGCTAGATCAAACCCCATTGATCAATATTGGGCCCAGCACAACTAGTAAGAATCGCATCATAGTTTTAATCTTTTTCCCCTGCCATGAACTGACCTTTTCGTAGCTACGCTTACATGATTGAAAGCCCAGGTATCGGAGGATCAACTTAAAATAGTCATTGACCCAAACTAGAATCTTCCACTGCGACAGATATCCCACCAACCAATCGATTATTGTCTTAAGAATTTATAGATACAGGAGCTGAAGAGGGTCAGGTTGCCAGAGCCGGTACACATTGCATAAAGGAAACCTCCAAACATGATTTTCTTCCATCTGCAGACCAATGGATGGTAAGTACTCTACAGCTTCCTTGATTCCTCGTTCTAGTGCTTACTAATATGACCTTGGATCATGGTTTCTAAATTGCCAAACTCTACTAGTCGGCTCATTCACCATCTAAGCCTTCAGAATCTCACAAATTGGACAAAGCCGGTTGATTATTATTGATACAATAATGTGTTTTGGTAGTCAGCAATCCAGACTGCTAGGATTGGATAGCATTGGCCGACCTGGCCCTCAGCGCAATCCATCTCGTACTCTGTGCCGGCTATATCTAGCTCTGCTATCGGCTCCACAATACGCTCAATTGTCGAATGGCAAGACACATGAATCTCTCTATGTATGGGGTTCTTTTGAGGAATTGGTAAGAAAGCAACTAGTACCAATACAAGTTTAGAGCCCTGGCATCGTAAATATTTACTAATATTACCGATTGACATATAGACCGGCTAAGCAGACTTGTCTGCTGAGAAGTTTGTAAGTTGGGTTTTGTCGCAAGTGAAAAAGATGGGAACCAGTGTTCTACCTTTGGGCACTAAGTCTTCGGTCTCCCACCACCAGTCTACGGTATGAATCTCATTATTTACTCTTCGGCTAGTACTATCAAAGATGCCCTCGAGACTGAAGACCATACTTGCTGCAAAAGGTAAATGATTGAGAGGTAGTCAGATACAGTGGGGGATGTTGTGAGAGTACAATGTTCCAGACCTATATAGAAATACAGACCAGCTTCGGGGCTCAATACCGTATTCTACAGGCTCAAACAAAGACCAAAGTTCATCCGTAGTCTGTAATGATGTGCACCTGTCATCATCCTGTCCGACCTGTAAATACTCCAGGATCAATCCTTTTATTCAGCCCAACCACAGCATCCAACATCCAAGCTCAAAGTCTTTTGCACTTGGAAATAGGTGCCATGTGTTCCAGTCCGCCTCTAGATATTTGCGGTAAATACCATCTGCAGTGCCATAGGAATCTACGGGATTCAGATGGGTGATACTGCATTTTGCTCGAGTCAGGCAAAGCGGTTAGGTCTGGGTCCTCCAGTTCTAGGCTTCTTGGTTCCAGAGCAGTATCTAAATCTCTACTTTCCAGATCTGTATGTGGCTGCGATGTAGTGAGTTCTCAATGAGGTTAGTTTCAGCTGGCAGAGTACTTGATCTAGAGTAAAACATACGGTCCACCCAAGAATTGTCATCTTTGCGATGCCAATTAGGAGCACCCTCTCTTTCCCTCAGCAGACTGCGTGGATACAGCCGCTGTTTCTTCTTTGTCATTATCTGCCATTTCGCGCAGTGGTTACCATAGATTGATAGGCCCTTATGTGTCTTGAAGGGCCTTCTGCAGTACGGGCAGGTGGGATTCGACCTCATGGTATTGGAATATTGCTACCGCCGTGATACGATCAATGTGATAGTAGCAGAAAGAGTACAGTGTTTGTACAAGTGATATATTTGTTGTATAGGGTAGGGGCTGTTGTACTAGTTAATTATAGTTGACTTCTAACAGAATATCTCTCCTGGTCCTTTGTACTAGTACTAGTATAGTACACATGGGGTGAGCTGGAGGGATGTGCCAAGGCGGATCAATCTTAGGTACTCGATAGTTCACCCGACATGGATCTTGCCGTATAGACACTACCATAAAGATTCTGCAACAACCTATCCCGTCGGTAATACAGTATACTTGACAACAAATATTTGTTCAAGTGTACTGAGTCTACTGTTCCAGATATTCATCTTGAAAATAACTGCTTATCTTGAAAGAGATTTTTGTTCTAGTACGGGAAACACATTGTTCTCTAGATATGAATGAGACTTGAAAGCTCGGTATCATGAACTCTGAAGCTTGAAAGAGTTCCTGGCAGGGATATATAGAGAACGGATTTCGCCGCCTAGCTAGAAGATTATTCACTACTGAGTCTCCATTTCACCACAGTTTATATTAGGACACAAAGCCTACTCAACAGGCCAATACCTGAACCTTGCATTTCAGTCCAATCTCCTATCACGGCCCTACTTTGAGTTATGGTCTTCCCTAATCGAATGCTTTGCTCAAACATTACCCTAGACTGCAAATAGCAGAACCAGTATCAGATATATATACACACAGATACTACATGGTCCCCAAATAGTTACGCAAATCCAATGCTTCCAGAATCCAAGCTTCAATCCTTACCATCTTCAGACTATTTAACATTCTCAGCAGATAGAATAATTGACTTAGCTGACTTAGTCACACTGCACACTAGGACTCTCTATTCAAATTAAATATATAATTAGGTAGGCAAGGCTCTTAATATTTGCTACCACCACAGTTACAAACATAATATTGTGGGGCAGAATACAGACATTTTGAGAATGGCACCCCCCGCGACAGCTATTATTTGTGTGAAACTTAGTTATCCCAGTACAGGCAACAAGGAATATCAAATATTTCTTTTAGACTTCAAAAGGACCTGGCTTCTTCAGCAGCATCTGGACCTTATTGTCAGACTAGTGGCTCTTTCAGTTGAAACAAAAACTGCGGATTGAGAATCTGGGATATTTCAAATGTTAACAACTTTCTAAATCAATGAACACTGGAACACCTTGTGAGTCTGACGGATCATCAGGAATGTACTACACAATTCCTGATTCAACAGGCGAAGAAGGTCCATGATAATATGAAAAAAGAAAGAGGAAGGGCTGAAGCAGAGAGGGCTGAGGCCACCCATGCCGCTGCCACCCTAGGTATTGCCAAATGCGCCAAACACTCTACAGTGGCTGCGACATCAGCGACCACAGTGAGAACCACTGTGCCCGCAACTACCAGTACCTGCAGCACTCCTAGAAGGCCCACAACTACCAGGCCCTGCAGCACCCCCAGAAGCTCTGAGACTACCAAGACCCAGGGCAGCCCTAGAAACCTCTAGGGTACCCACTCCTTGGGTACCAGCAGCCTCTTAAATACTAGCAGCCCCTTAAATACCAGCAGTCCCATAAATACCAGCAGCCCCTTGGACAACAGAAGTGAATTAGCTACCAGGAAGCAGGCATGGTATGATGATGATGGTGAGGAATCTAGACAACCTGCAAAGCAGTAGAAACAGCGAACACTGCCAGAATTGCGGTTCAGCTCTTTCTGCATTTCCTTCTGCGGTCTTAACAGTAACTGGATCAACTCTACAAACTACGCTAACTTTCACAAGTTTCCTGACCTTGTACTTTGGACCCGTGAAAATACTCCGTAACTTAGAAAACAGCCCATCCTGTTCAAGACCACTATGACCCTATGGAATGATGACTACTGGAATCTCTTTCCCAGTATGGAGCAGGGTGGAAGAGTGGAATTGAGTTTCTTAGACCAAGGGTCAAGGAACGCGGCATTGATGATAGCCCAAGGTTACTGCCCTAACAGGGAATTCTATGCAGCTCTTTTAGTGGTAGCTGTCACAAATGGTGACTAGCAAGATAGGTTTTCACATAACTCATACTTTTGAGTCGTAGGGTTTGGTATTTCACATGACTACGGGATAGCGTGTCATTCCTTTGTTATGATTGGTTTATTGTTTTGACATGACTCACGATTGTGGTCATATGATTATGACTTTCGCACATGACTCATAACTATGAGTCATGGGTTTCATGCATGTAACGCGAGTTGCGCACATGATAGGTTTATTCTGTTTTGATTGGTTAGTTGTTATTGCGCAGTGACTCGTAGGAGTCAGCTGATGGATTTCACACTATGACTTACTATGAGTCATAGGAGCACGTGACGCGAAGGATGAGTCATGGGTTACGGGAAGAACGGGTATAAAAAGAGGACACTTAGGGCCTCTGGGTTTTTTTCACGAACCATCTCCTCTACACCTCCGGCGATTGAAATCTCAACACCATGAGAAATCATCGTCACTTTTCTCCTCCCACACTTTTAGTGAGCTGCATCCCCACCCTATAATAGGCTCAGAATTGGGCACCCGTTTCTTAGGTCCTGTCCCATCCTCCTCTTCGCTCTTGTTTTGCGTTCTCTCTTAACATTTGCACGGTCGGCAACACCCTCGCGTCCATGTTACAGACGGCTGGGATCACGGTTCGAAGTAAGAGAAACCTTTTCACCAGGCTACGGTCGATTTCTCTGCTCTCTTCGATTACGTTTCGCTCGAGGATGCCTTGTCAGACACGCACACATTTCCGATAGTTCCTACGATGCTTGGGTCTACCTCTCTATCTTCCTCTCTGGTCTCGTCCCGTTGCTCGGTTACAGCTACGAGTTCGCTTGCTAAGGTTGGCTTCCTCTCAGCCCGGTCGCTCCGCTCGCTCCCGCATCCTTCCGCCACGGTCGCATGCCTCGGTTACGCTCTGTCATGGTATTGCACTGCCTCCTTGGCCGATGTTAATGCCTTGGTCGATTGTAATTGTCCGGTTCCTTGCTATGTTGGCAGCTTTTCGATCGGCCCCACTCTTGGTATATGTTCCTTACCGTTTGTGGTTTTTCTATAGTGGTATACTCTCTTTTGCCCATTACGGGTTATTCATACTGTTGTTGGGGTCTACGGAGAAGGTTTTCCTGTTGCTTTCTGCTTTCATGTTCGGGGGGTCCTGTTTGTCTGCGGGGTTGCTGAGTTTGCTTCGGCTGTTTGGTTTCTTTCTGTTGGCGGGCGGGGTGCTCTTCTTATATGCGAGATGTGCCGTTGGTTCCATACCAGAGGGACTTGGGGTGATGGTTTTTTCCTTGGTCCGGGGGGGAATTGTTCTTGGGATTAAGGTTTTCTTTACGCCATAGCTGGCGCTGCATGCGAGTTCTTGTACCTTAACAATGAATACATGAGATAAAAAAAAAAAAAAAAAAAGAAAAAAGAAAAAAGAAAAAAGAAAAAAAAGAAAAAAGGGCCTCTTGGTTTGGACAAATATTTACTCTCGCTCCAGGTACCCACAACCTCACACAGTCAGCCTGGAATAGATTTTTGTTCCCCTTGACATCCCTTACCGAGTAGTGGGTGATTTCAACATCCACTGCCCCCACACGGACCCCCTCGGCCTCCCCTCTTCTCAGGAAGCCTCGATTGCCGACCCGTACTTCGACAGAGCTGACGACCTCGGCTTTACCTGCATCAACACACCTGGGGAATATACCCGCTACCCTCTCTCCGGCCCCCACAGGCCGAGCGTCATTGACCTGGCCTTTACCAACCCCCTCATGACCCCCTTTGCTTATGATTGGAACACCTCCTCCCTTCCCTCCACCGGCTCAGACCATGTCGCCATCTCGATCTTCATGTCACCTCCCTTCCGACAAGGTACGCCCCCCCAGCCCAGGTGGGACGACTTGGACTAGACGGCCTTACAAGACCGCCTCAAGGCATTCCGAGTCCTGCCTCCCACTCCACACCCTTCCCCCCAGCAATTTGACTCCTGGTTCTCATCATCTCTCTCCTGCCTCACCTCTGCCCTCAGACCGGTGGCCCCCACAACTCGTCCATCCACCAGGTCTAAACCATGGTGGACCCCCCTCCTAACCGCCCTCCGCAAAGAGTACAACAAAGCCACGAGAAAGGCCAAGCGCCGCCAGACTACACAGGCAAGGGATACCGCCCGGCGGTCTAGAAACGGCTACTTCAAGGCCATCAAACTAGCCAAAGCAACCTATTGGGCTGACTTTCTCGCCAAAACCACTCTGGATAATATATGGACAGCCAAAACACTGGTCGCTCCCCGACAGGCAACTCGTTTCCCCTCTCTCCCAAACGCACATGATCCCACAGCCATCAACCATGCCCTCCTCGCCCATTTCTTCCCGCCAAAAGCAGAGCCCCCTCCCAGGGGCAGGCTCACCCCCATACCCGACTCGCCCCCCCTCACCCGGAAGGAAATCTCCCTGGTCCTAGCCAAATCCTCCCCCTTCTCGGCCCCCAGCCTTGATGAGATCCCATACTCAGTCTGGAAGAATGTCCACAAACGTTGCCCCGACATCCTCCTAGACCTTCTAAACCCCCATTTGACTTATGGCTACCACCCCCCTTCACTTAAGATGGCTAACGGTATCGTTCTGGACAAACCTGGGAAGGCCTCCTACGACTCCCCGGCTTCTTTCCGCATCATAGTACTACTACAAACCTTTTCCAAGATCCTGGAAAGAATCATTATGACCCACCTCCTCCTCCTAGCCAGAACCTCTGGCCTTATTTACCCTAATCAATGTAGATCAGTTCCTGGCCTAAGCACCTTCGACGCCTACGCCACCCTGAAACACGATGTCAAGCCCCTCCAACACACCCACCGTATGCTGTCCTCCCTCTTCCTTGACATCAAAGCGGGCTTCGACAACGTCGATGCTGTTATCCTCCGCAAGCGCCTCCTGGACAAAAACACCCTAAAATACATGGTCGACTAGGTCTCCTCCTTCCTGGTGGAACGCAAATGCATGCTAGTTTATCAGGGTTCCCCCAAAACCCCAGCACCCGTCACGGTAGGGACCCCACAAGGGTCCCCCATGTCCCCTTTACTCTTCCTTATATACGTCGCGGCCCTCCACACAGACATCAAAGGGGGCCTCATCCTCTCGTATGTCAACGACTTCGCCCTCACAGTCTCCTCCCCCTTCTATCAGTCCAACGTGCCCCGCCTTCAAAGCTTATTCACTTCCCTCTCCCAGCGAGCTGCCTCGTTAGGAGTCTCCTTTTCCATTCCAAAATCCGAACTCATCCTTTGGCCCACCCTGAGTCAGCGGGGCACCACCAGATCCAACCAATCTGTCACCCTCAACGACCAGATCTTCCGCCCCTCCGAGGTAGTGAGATGGCTCGGCTACTGGTTTTCCCCCCCACTAAGCTCCACCCACCATTTTGAGAGACGCCTTGCTCTGGCCAGTGCAGCCTTCCCCTTCCTAAAAAGGGTTGCTTCACCCGGGGCTGGGATCCGCCTGTTTCTTACACACCGTCTCCATCAGCAAATAAAAAATCCGTCTTTTGTACTCCACGGTGAGCCATGTCAATGAGTTTTACCTTTTAGCTAATCGCGAGTGACCTCGGTTAATCATGATACTTCCAATTGTATCTACTAATGATCAGATATAAATCTTAATTTTAGCAAAATATGAGCTATTTTTATCAATATCTCATAGACATTTTACATTAAAAAGTTGTATGTTATGAACTCAAATTTCTCAACTTCAGTATGTAAAAGGTCCTTGAGTTCTTAATAAAAATTGCTCATATTTTGCAGAAAACAGAATGAATATCATCTTCTTTAGTCAAACTAACGGGATTTTTAATATCGCAGTCATAGGACTCACGATATACCAAAACGTAAAACTCAACAACATGAGTCACAGGGGGCAGGCTGTTTTTTTGCTGATGTTACTATTGGACTCATCCTCCCAATCCTCACCTACAGGACAGATCTCCTCATCCCTAACACCCGCTCGATTTGCCGCATGAGCTCCTTCTGGTACCGAGTCAAGAGATGGACCACCAACTGCTTCTTCGGCACGCCTATCCCTATTCTAGCCAGGGAAACCTGCCTCTCCCCGCTTGGCCCCTACTGCAGACACAAGAGACGCACCGCTGCTCTCAGGGTCTGCTGTTCTCCACCCGCCTGTAACTCTGCGACTGCCCGCCTCCCTCCCACATTCCCATCCCTGTCAATCTTAAGAGCTCCTAACTCCAACTAACCTTTGGCGGTCAGTGCCGCTCCGATGTACCGCCCCCTGAACTGGAAAGTCCCAGTACCCTCCCCCTCCACGAGGAGACACCTACCCATCAATCAGCTCGCCCACATCGCTTTCCCTCTAGGACATGGGTTCTCGCACTTCCCTCAAATTGCGAAAACCGCCCTCCCCGCTGTGGAAGACATCTCACCCCCGATCGTTATGGCCTGAACGGACTCCACACTGAAGGAGAGATCCCGCGCCCTACTCTTGGAAGACTGGGAAGAGTCCCTCCCGGCCCCACCCTACTACACGTACCCCGCCTCCCTGGCCCCCCCCCCGTTCATGGGACTGGATAAGTTTGCCGCGAGCTGCATACATCAGATGCGGTTGGCCAAGAGCTACCTCCTGGCCCACCCCACCTGGCGCGATGACCCTACTGGCCCATCCACTTGCCCACGGTGTCAAGAACCCTCAGAAACCTTTGAACACGCCATCCTATGCTGCCCAGCCAGAGCTGACGCCAGACACCGCCATCTAAGTGCGGTCGAAAGCCTCTCAGCCGAGAGCCCTATTTGGCACTTTGCCCCCTCCCTCTCAGCCCTTCGCCCCTTCATCCTCGACAACCAAACCGGGTTTCCGTCAAGCGACACCCAGCCCCCTCCTTAGTACCCACTCCGCCACCTTAACCCTTTCCCAAGCGTACCCCCTGCCCCCCCCCCCCCACGGCCTTCAGTTCCGCAAGTTATATTCTCCTTTGTGGCAGTTATAATTTAGGAAGCATGTTGGAATTTCCCTATATTAGTTATGTTTTTTGACAGACGAGACCGAAGGTTTTGTGGCTTGACTACTTAGTACTATCAGAGTGTGGGAAATGATTTCTTTTGTTGTTTGTTTTTGCTTTATAGGTTTTGTTTTTTCCATAGCCACCGCTACATGAAGCTTTTTGTACCTTAAAACAATGAATGCATGATATAAAAAAAAAAAAGGAAAAAAGGCCTCTTGGTTAGGACAAGCTTCTCACCCTCTACTTTCCCCACCCTATATTTCAATACTCTTCTACAAACCCGTTTTGCTTCCGGGACACATGCCAGCACCCCCCCACCCCTCTCCGTCCCATGTCGGAAATACCCCCTATCCTCCCAGGCAACCAGGCCCTGGCAGCTGCCATCTCGCGGGCTTCCACGCTCCAGAATACCCAGATGCCCCAGTCCCCCTCTCCGGTCCCCATTCCCACCCGTCCACTAGCTGTTCTTGCAGACATCTTCCGACAAACAAGGGACGAGCTCCCCTTGCCCCCCAACCTGGTCCCGGACCTCTCCAATTCCAGCCTTCTATCCATCACCCCCGGTGAAGTCTCTATCCTCTCCATCCTCTGCTCAACTGTCTCTGGCATTGTAGCAATCACCTCCCAAGTTGACGTCATGTCAAAGCAAATCGACGACCTCAGAAATGAGAACGGTGAACTCGGCACACATTTCCATGACCTCTCCTCTCACATCATGAATGCCTCCATTAAACCGGAAGACCTCGCCCCCATCCATGCCTCCCTACCTGACCTATCACATAGGGTCTTGGCCCCCACTCCAGCCCCACCCACCCATCCCCCAGCCCCAACCAAGAGGGCGCAGCCCCCCACCCCAGCCGCTCAAATCGCCCCACAAGCCCCCCCCCCCAGCATAAACCCCTCACACCCTCGCCCCCAGCCCAACACCCCGCCCCAATCAACCCCTCGGTCCCCTGCCCATACTACGACACACAACTTGAGATAATGTTTGGTAACCCCGAACTGTACACCAAGGCCTTCCCCCACTTCAGGGAAGCGGAACAACTCCACGCCAGCAAGTATAACCTGTCAGCTTTTACTGACGCCACCTTACACCTGGACAATAAGCCCAAACACCATCCCTCGTATGCCCAAGCGGCCGGCTCGGGCGGGAAAGGAAAAAAGCAGAAAAACCAAGGAAGCGAAAGCGACAGAGGTTGCGAGCAATTAGAACAAGGCCTTAAGACCATCCCCTCCCTTCCCTTTCACCTCCAGACAGTTCTATGCACGACGCTCTTCCCCTTCCCCCCATGCCCTCTCAAGTCGTATCACCCGTTCCCTCCCAGACATCGTTGCAAACACCCTTGCCGACTCCAACTGCCTCCTCCCCAAAGGCTTCTTTGCCAAGGTCAATGACCAGGGCGCAGTCTCTCTCACCTGCACCGACCCTCACACCCCGGCTTCGACCTATGCCCCCTATTTCGAGGTGCTCACCAGATGCCTCAACCAAGCCTACCGAACAGTGGACAACCCCTAGCTCTTCTTGTGCCTTGCCCCGACCGCTATACAGCTGGTCATACACAGCATCCCCACCGATGAGATGCCGGAAGACGACGAGCAGCTCTTTCCCAATCTCAAGAAGGCTATTAGTTTCGCGAAAGAGGTCTAGATCAAGTTGGCCAGGTACCTTAACCCTGACTGAGCTACTCGAACCGCCAAGGAAGTGCTTTTGGTCGTTATCTCCGTTGACCCCAACGACGTTCGAGCTCTCACCCCCTCCATCTTCCTCTACTCCAACCGCCTCAAGGAGGAGAAAGTAATCTCCGCCAACCGCAACACCCAATGTACCAACTGCTGCCGCTTCAGCCACGCCTCCGCCCGCTGCAAACAAAAACACCCGTTCTGTCCCCTGTGCGCGCTTCATCATACCAAAGCTGTATACAGATGCCAAAACCCCACCTGCTCCAATGGGGGCAACGACAGACCTGTTGCCCACTGCTGCCCCACCTCCCCCCCCCACTGCGCCAACTGTGGAGATGACCACATGGCATGCTCCAAAGAATGCAAAGCCCGCCCCTTCCCCCCCAGTTGGCCAGAAGCCCCACCGGAGTCAGTCGGCTCCTCCTCATCCTCGGACAGTCAACAGTCCATGGATGTGGAAGAAGATAGCGTTCCAGCACCCTCTACTCCCCAAACCCGTCTAACCCCTAATATGAACCCTGCCACCCCCCGCCCTATTACAGCCATTTCGGCGCCCTCAACAGGCACGGTGGGCCCTGCTCCTTCAGGCCCCCCAGTGCCCGCCGTTACTCCAGCTAACTATCAGGGTCGTCACCGCTATGATTAAGGTGTAACCTTTGAATACTGCTGAGGGGCTGGCCCCTCCGCCGACGATCACACTCATTCAACACAACTGCCTGGGAAGCTGGAATGTGCTTCTTTCCCTATTTTCGTCGTTGTCAACATGCCATTCTCCCCAAATAGGTTTTTTGCAAGACCCCCCATCTTCTAAAGGCTTTTTACCCTCCTTTAGCGGGTACAAATCCTTCGCCCCACCAGCGCCCCTCCCCAAGGTGGCCTGTTATTTTTCCATGGAATTTTTAAAGTTCAACTGAATTCTTCCAGGATTCACACTGCACGTGAACGACTACATTCATATCGATGTCCATACCTCTTTAGGTTGCTTTGGCACCAAATATCTTTACTATCGCTTGGCAAATATATACTCCCGCTCCAGGTACCCTCAACCCCACACGCTCCGTGCAGACCAAATCTTCGCCCTACTCGACCTCCCCTACCTGGTAGTAGGAGATTTCAACATACATAGCCCCCGTACGCATCCCCTACGCCTGCCCTCCCCTCAGGAAGCCTGTATTCCCGACCCATACTTTGACAGAGCTGATGACCTCGGCTTTGCCTGCATCAACACGCCCAGGGAATACACCCGATATCCCCTCTCCGGCCACCACAGACCCAGCATCATTGACCTGACCTTCGCCAATCCCCTCATGACCCCATTCGCTTTTAACTGGAAGACCTCCTCCCTCCCTTCAACTGGCTCAGACCAAGTCCCCATCACCATCTCCTTGTGACCCCCCCTCTGGCAAACTCCGCCACCTCAACCAAAATGGGACGATTTGGATTGGACGGCCCTGGAAGATCGACTCAAGGTTTTCCGAGTCCCGCCTCCTCCGCCGCACCCATCCCCCCAACAATTTGATCCATTGATCTCAGCATTGCTTTCCTGCCTCACCTCCACCCTCAGGATGGAGGCCCCCACCGTACGTTCCACCGCTAGGTACAAATCTTAGTGGACCCCCCTTTTGACCACCCTGCGCAAAGAATACAACAAAGCCACAAGAATGGCCAAGCGCCGCCAGACACCCCAGGCTAGGGATACCGCCAGGCTGTATAGGAATGGATACTTCAAGGCCATCAAACAGGCCAAATCAACATACTAGGCCAATTTTATCGCCAAAACCACCCCTAACAATATATGGACAGCCAAAAAGCTAGTTGCCCCGGGGCAGGCAATCCGCTTCCACTCCCTCCCGAACGAGCATGACCCCATCTCCATCAACGATGCCCTCCTCGCCGACTTTTTTCCTCCAAGAGGAGAACCCCCCCTAGGGGCAGACTCTTCCCTATACTGGACGCACCTCCCCTCACCCAGGAAGAAATCTCCCGGGCCATGGCCAAATGCTCCCCCTTCTCAGCCCCCGGCCCAGACGAAATCCCCTACTCTGTCTGGAAGAAGATCCACAAACATTGCCCCGACATCCTCCTAGACCTCCTAAACCCTCTCTTGACCTATGGCTACCACCCCCCGTCGCTTAAAATAGCCAACGGCATCGTTCTGGACAAACCTGGGAAGGCATCCTACGACTCCCCGGCTTCTTTGGGCATTATTGTACTGCTAAAAACCGTCTCCCAGATTCTTGAAAGAATCATGGCAGCTGACCTCCTCTCCCTGACCAGATCATCTGGCCTGCTTCACCCCAACTAGTGCGGATCTGTCCCTGCCCTAGGCACTTTTGATGCCTGCGCCACCCTCCTACATGAGTTCAAGACTCTCTAATGCACTCAGCGTATGGTATCCTCCCTCTTCCTAGACATCACAGCCGGTTTTGACAACGTCAATGCAGCTACCCTCTGAAAACGCCTCCTGGTCAAAATCACCCCCAGATATATGGTTGATTGGGCATCTTCCTTGCTCGCGAAACGAAAGTGCACTCTGGCCTACCAAGGCTCCCCCAAAACCCCAGCCTCCGTCATGGTAGGGACCCCACAAGGGTCACCCATCTCCCCCCTGCTCTTCCTTATATACGTTGCGCCCCTCTAAACCAACATTGAAGGAGGTCTTATGCGCTCGTATGTCGACAACTTCACCCTCACAGTCTCCTCCCCCTCATACCGTTCCAACATCCGCTGCCTAAAAAGGCTGTTTGCATCCCTCTCACAACGCGCTGCCGCATTGGGAGTCTCCTTCACCATTCCAAAAACGGAACTCATCTACTGGCGCACCCTGAGCCAGCGGGGCACCACCAGAGCCAACCACCACATCACCCTCAACGACCAGATCTTCGGCCCCTCCCCAGTGGTGAGGTGGCTCGTTAACTGGTTCTCCCCTCCCCTGAACTCCATCCACCACTTTGAGAGATGCCTTGCTCTGGACAATGCAGCCTTCGCCTTCCTAAAGAGGGTTACTTCACCCAGGACGGAAGTCCGTCCATTTCTCACACACTGCCTTGCCCTAGGACTCGTCCTCTCGATCCTCACCTATGGGGCGGACCTCCGCGTCCCAAACACCCGCTCAATCAACCGCATGAACACCTTTTGGCACAGGGTCCAAAGGTGGGCCACCAACTACTTCTTCACCACCCCCATCCCTATACTGGTAAGAGAATCCTGCCTTCCCCTCCTCGGTCCATACTGCAAACACAAGAGACGCACCGCAGCGCTCAGGGTCTGCTGTTCGCCTCCCTTCTTGAACCAACCGGCTGCTCGCCTCGCCTCCACGTTCCCCTCTCTGTCAAAGTTCAGAGCCCCCGACACCTGCTGACCATTGACCGCCAGACTAGTACCCATGTACCGGCCATTCAACTGGTGGACCCCGGTACCCTCCCCTCCCTCAAGGAGACACCTCCCCATCAAAGAGCTCGCTCACATTGCCTTCCCCCTTTCACTGGGATTCACACACTTCCCTCAGATCGCGAAAACTACCCTCCCCGCAATAGCGGAGATCCTCCCCCTGTCCCCCATGGCGCGAACCTATGCCACCCTCCGGATGAGGTCCCGCGCCCTTCTCCTCCAAGACTGGGAAGCAGCCCTCCCAGCCCCACCCTACTACCCATACCATGCCTCCATGGACCCCCACCCATTCATGGCACTTGACAAGTTTGCCGCGAGCTGCATTCACCGAATGCGCTGAGGGAAAAGCTACCTGTTGGCACACCTCAAGTGGCGCGACGACCCCCAACGTCCATCCACCTGCCCTCGGTGTTCAGAAGCCCCAGAAACCTTCGAGCACGCCGTCCTATACTGCGCAGCCAGAGCTGATAACAGACACCGACACCTAAGTACGATTGAAAGCCTCTCGCCCCAGAGCTCTATTTGGAACCTCCCCTACTCCCTCTCAGCCCTCCGGCACTTCATCCTAGACACTCAAACTGGGTTTCCATAAAGCGTGAACTCCCCCCCCCTAGACCTCTCCCACGAGCCTACGGTATCCGGCCCCACAGAGACCCCCTCCTCTCCCCCATCCTACGACCCATAGTTCTGTAAAGCTGTATTTTCCATTGTAGGTTTTGAGAGTTTGCAAAGCATGTTTGAATTTCCCTTTATTAGTTATGTTTTTGACAGACAAGGCCAGCCGTTTTTGGGCTTCTTTACTTAGTACTCAGAGGGTGGGAAATGGTTTCTTTTGTTATTTGTTTTTGCTTATAGGTTTTGTTTTTTCCATAGCCACCGCTACATGAAGCTTTTTGTAACTTAAAACAATGAACTCATGATATAAAAAAAATGAAAAAATGAAAAAAAAGGCCTCTTGATTCGGAGTTCTTCACATCAGGAAAATGTAAAAACACGTCTTGGTCCACCAGGGGGGGTTACGGTCCCCCTGGTACTCCCTGGTCCACACTTGTCCGCGCTGGTCCACGTTCGCGCACCTCAGTTACACAAAGTGGACCAGGGTGGATCAGCCCGGACTAGGAAGAACCATGGGGACCGTAACCCCCCCTGGTAGTTCAGGAGCGTTCAGAACCACCCTGGACCGTGCAAAAACATTTTCCTGATGCACGCAATCATCTAAGTTATTTTCCTACAATATACTTGACCTTTACTACACTACCGGGCCAAGAGCATAGTGTCTCTCACGAGCTTAGCGATATATCGTACAAGACAGGAGTCTGTATACTCAGCTGTCATTGTTCATATGTACTTAGGATAGTGCGATCACTATAAAGGAAAGGGTTACCTGCTGCAAGTATCGCCCGAAGGGAGGAGGAGTGTAACATTTGATTGCGTGACCATACGCAACACTTAACCAGAAACAGATAAAACGGAATCACCATAAGAAGAGGACATTAGAGTAGCTGTATTTGATACTACAAGACTAGGAGACCCACTTGACCAGACACAAGGACAATCAAGGGCAACGAGCCTGGACACTCGGAAACCAGCATCACCAGCCAGGGCAGAAGTAACTACACTCCCAGGTGGAACCCGACGAAATACAATGTCACTAGCAACAGGAGCAGCGGACACCGCGGAAGAAGGAACAAGAGGCCCAGATAATGCCAGTACTCAGATACCGGAACTCAATGCAGAACAACTCCAGCAAATCATAGCAAACCTCACAGGAGGCAACCGAAGACCAAAAATTAAGGAACCAGAGACATTCACAGGAGAACGAACCAAACTCTAAGGATGACTGGCACAGCTTAAAGTCTACTTCACAGCTGTGGGATGGACTGAAGGCCATCATACCGACAGAATCTTATACACATCGAGCCTTTGTAGGGGAGATGCAGGAGCATGGATAACACCGTACGCAGAAGGATGACTCTCTCATGAATGGGAAACATGGGAAGCGTTCGTGGACGAAGTCAAAAATCAATTCGGAGCTATCAAGGCTATGGGTGAAGCAAGACTCAAGATAGAAAAACTACTACAAGGAAACAGAACCATGACAGAATACTAGAACTAATTCTGACTCGCTGCTACAGAAGCGGAATTGGACGACCATCCAGCAGGAGAAAGCCTACTCACAGGCATGAACACTACACTCCAAGAAGCATGGGGAACTGATAATGGTGATTTTGTCAACACAGAAACACTGGCCAAATGGGCAATCAAGAAGGAAACCAAACTGGCTACGGTCAAACACATACAAAAAAAGAGCACCACAGAAAGAACTACTAGTGCTCCACGAAACCTGAAAGGAACATTCAGACCAACCAGTAGTGCGACCCCAGAATGAGATCCGCTGGACTTGGATGCAACAAGACGAAAGCCAAGGCTACACACAGAAGAATTCAAAAGAAGGATAAGGGAAAAACTATGTCTCAAATGTGCAGGGGCAGGATACCAAGTACGAAATTGCGACAGACCTAGAGACGGAAGGAAGTATAGCATGACACCCAAACAAGGACAATTCCCGAGAAGGGTGGGACCTTGGGCGGCGAAGCCGAGCATCAAGGAAATCGAAGTCAAGGAAGACCCCGAACACTCGGGAAATGACGAAAGTCCCCAGTAAAGGATGGTACTAGGGACAGACTGGAACGAAAACCCATTATCATGGACCACTACTACGCGGCACTCAACTACACAGAATCACTCGAACGAGAAAATGATTACATCATGACCAAGATACAACTATATGGAAAACAGGAGTCAGTGACGATAAATACGATGATAGATTCAGGGGCCACTGAAGACTTCATCGAAGAAGGCATATGCACTAAACATGGAATTACGAAAACAAAGGCCAAGAAACAAAGAGAGATTTACCTCGCGGATGGAAAACCAAGCGCTATGGGTCCAGTTATCCATTTGGCAAAAGTACCTATGTACATCAACAGGCATAGGGAATTGGCAACTTTCCAAGTGGCAAATCTCCAGAACCACGAGATTATCCTAGAGATGCCATGGTTACGAACGCATAATCCGACAATTGATTGGGATCAAAAGAAGATCACATTTAACAGTGAACGATGTACGACATGGTGTCTCAATAGTTTGCTAGTTGCATATGTGGTACCAGAAGATAAAGCTCTGGAAGAAAATCTCCTCACCAAGTACTCAGATCTACAGGTGGAACAAAATGAAAGAGTACAAGTTGAAAAATTATCTCCTCAGGCTAGGATGCCTACCACAGGATCGAAGGAGGCAGCAGGACATGACCTGTATGCCAAGGAGCAAGTCTGTATACTTGCGGGAGGACAAAAAACGGTCGGAACCGGAATAGCCATCAGGCTACCTCAGATCACCTCTAGGCGCATCGCTCTGCTGAGTGATTTAGTAGTCAAACATAGACTCACAACCAACTCGGGGGTAATAGACGCGGACTATACTGCTGAAATATAGGTGGTCCTGGTTAACCAGGGTACCGACCAGTTCCAGGTAGACCAAGGCGATCGGATTACACAATTGATCATCGAAAAGCTCAATACAGAAAAACTACAGGAAGTACAGGAACTGAAAAAGATGGATCGGGGAATGAAAGGATTCGGAAGGACAAGCAAATCCGAAAAAGACAAATAACCCATCAGCATCAGCGAAAGATCAGCAAAAGCATTCAGAAGCTTTTACCGAAGAGGAGACACGACGGGCATCCTAAGATGGGACCCAATCCACGACGAGATCTGCCTGGAAAAGATCAACATTAGCACCGAACTAGCAATCAAGGAGAGACAGAAAAAGAAGGAGAAAGAAAGATAGACCGGTCAAGAAACAATACCAAGGGAGTATCTCGAATATCTCGATGTGTTCGAGAAACGAGAAAAAACAACATTACCGCCACACTGAAAAGGAATCGACATAGGTATCAACCTTGAACCAGGAAAAGAATTACCGCACAAGAAAATTTATCCGCTAAGTGATGATGAGATCCAGAAACTACACAAATACATCAAGCAAAACGAAGCGAGAGGATGGATAAGAGAAGTGAAGGCTGAAAGGGCATCATCAATCATGTTTATCAAGAAACAGGATGGAAGCCTGAGACTTTGTGTAGACTATCAAGGACTTAACGAAGTCATGAAAATGGACCGATATCAATTATCTCTGATAGGTGAAGCACTGGACTGGCTAACCATGGCCAAGTACTTCACGAATCAGGACCTTAAGGACGCCTACCACAACATCAGATTCTGAGAAGAAGACGAACACAAGACCACCTTCAGCAGCAAGCTGGGAACTTACGAATATATGGTGGTACCATTCGGACTATGCAATGCACCAGCCGCATTTCAAAAATGGATCAACAGGGTGCTACCACGATACATCGACATGTGTTGTATAGTATACTTGGATGACATCCTCATATACTCGCACAACTTGGAACAAGACCGAAAGGACGTCAAAAAAATACTGGAAGCTCTCTGACCGTCGGGGATGAAAGTCAAGCTATCGAAATGTGAATTCCACAAAAGGGAAACAGAATATCTAGGATTTGTGGTTAGCCAGGAAGGAGTCAAAGTCGACAAAGTCAAGACTCAGGTAATATGGGAATGGCAACAACCGAAAACAAAAACAGAAATCCAATGTTTCCTAGGATTTTGCAATTTTAATCGACGATTCATACAAGGATTTAGCAGAATAGCAAAACCGCTATATGAAAGGACACACAAGAAATCCGATGGGAAATGGAAATGGGAGACAGAGGAACATCAAGCCTTCAACGAACTCTGAAAGGCACTCACCACAGCCCCGGTATTGGTTCATTTCGATCCGAACAGGCCTATCAAGATCGAAACCGACGCTTCAAAATACATATGCGCAGGCATACTATCACAACAATGCGAAGACGGGAAATGGAGGCTGGTGGCATATCGATCTAAGAGAATGAGAGACGCTCAACTCAAGGACGACATATACGACAAAGAACTATTAGCCATGTTATAGGCATTCGAAGAATAGAGAAGATATACCAGAGGCAGCCGATATAGGATCCAAGTTTTTACCGACCATAAGAACTTGACAACCTTCATGACCACAAAAAACCTAACCGACAGACAAATACGATGGGTACGAAAACTAGGTCAATACAACTTCAGAATTATATATCGATCAGGAAAAGAAGGAGGAAAGCCCGACGCCCTCACGAGAAGGACAGAGGACATACAAACCTTGAAGGAAAAACAACTAGCAAAATGAGAAGGAATATTATTGCCAAAGGAGCAATTCAGGGAGGAAGCAGCAATCCAGGAAATAGAACTAGCAGAGTTCTACGACAAAGACAAAGGAACGATACAAGAAGCATCAAAAAACGGACGAAGAAATCCAAACAATCAGACGAGCTCTGGAAGCGGGGGATAAAGAATTGAAAGGGGTACCCTTAGAGCTATGCCAATAGAAGGATGGATACCTATGGTACCAAGGGTAGATATCGGTCCCCGATAACAAAGTGCTAAGAACGACTCTTGTCTCCAAACACCACGACCAACCACGAGCGGAACATGGAGGAACGGCAAAAACTACCCAACTCATCGGAAGACGATACTATTGGCCAAAGATAAGGGAGACTATCAAAAGATATGTCAAGTACTGCGATACATGTCACAGGACCAAAGTTGTACGACATGCACCATATGGTCTTCTACAGTCAAATGAAGTACCAGACAGACCTTGGAAGTCAATCGCCAGGGATTTTATAACAGACCTTCCGAAGTCCGAATGATATGACACAATACTAGTCGTTATCGACTCCATGACCAAAATGAGTCATTTTATTCCATGCAAACAGGATCTGGATGCACCGCAGTTTGCAAACCTGTTCATGAGAGAGATAGTCAGGCTACACAGGCTATCACGAGATATCATCACAGATAGAGGAACACTATTCACATCGGAACTATGGAAAAAGACAAAGGAAGAACTCGGGATTGAACGAAGACTGAGCACGGCGTTCCACCCTCAAACAGATAGACAGACAGAAAAAACAAACACGATACTGGAACAATATCTCCGAGCATATATTAACTACCAACAAGATGATTGGTGCGGATATCTGCCACTGGCAGAATTTGCATACAATAACGGTTATCAAGAAACAATCAAGACCACACAATTCTTCGCCAACTACAGAATCAACCCCGAATACGAAATGATAGGACATCTGATCCAAGGAAATCAGAAGAAACCGGACGAAATGACTCAACTACATGAGTCATTATGAAACGAAATGGTTGCAGCACAATTATGACAAAAAGAATACTACCATCAACACTGAAAACCAGATCCGAACTTACAATCAGGCGATATGGTGTGGTTAATACCACAAAGCATCAAGACCACAAGACGATCAAAGAAACTGGACTACAAGAAAATCGGACTATTTAAAATCTTGGCAAAGATTGGAACAAGCGCTTATAAGCTGGACCTATCGCCATCAATAGCAATACACAACACATTCCACATCTAACTACTCGAACCTTATCAAGACAACGGATTTCCCTCTCCAATTCAAAAACCTCCTCTACCTGTCGAAATTGAAGATGAACAAGAATACGAACTCGCAGAAATAATCAATTCTGGACTCCACTACGGAAAGCTACAATATCAAGCTAAGTGGAAAGGATACTCACCAGAACACAACAAAGTCTGGTACCCTTCGAATAACTTCAATAACGGACAACATGCAGTCTAGCACTTCCACCAACGATACCCAAGTAAACCAAGACTGGGTCGAACTCAAAACCGACCAAGGCTGGGGAGAAAACGAGTCCAGCCCAGGGCCATTTCCGCCAACTAGCCCAGGCTACAACATGCCGACTGAACGAGAACTGGATAAGAGATATGCGAGAGTCGTAGAAATGACAAAACACAACGGACTGTCATGGACGGCATGCTACGATGATGGGTGCTTTGTGCACCTTTGCGAGAAACAAGGACAAGGGTGGTATCCACAAGAACCGAAAAAGAAAAGAGGACCTTCGAACGAGGAACACTAAAATAAACAGTGGGAAGATTGTTTCAGAAATGACAGCCTGCTCCAAAAAAACGAGAAGATCAGAGCCAGCTACTACCCGAAAAAAGGAGGAATAAAGGAACCCGTCATCAAGAGGGATGAAAAGACAAGGAAAGCAAGAGAAACTGTCAGGATATGGTTGGCAGAGGAGGGGGGCGAAAAAACAGTGACAGCAACGATTCCGGACCCGGAAGGTTTACGAAGTCAGATTGATGAACTGCTGGACGAACGAGACCGCCTCCAGGAACGACTAAAGGACGAACGATTGTTGATCGAAGATCAACAAAACAAGCTATCAGAACAACAAGGAGCGTTAGAGGTTGGCAACCTCACCCTCAAAGTGGTACGCAAACGATGGAGCGACTCCAAAGATATTATTCAGAGAATGCGACGAGAGGCGAGAAGGTTGGGAAGCCGAGTGACAGATTTAGGACTTTCAGCATTGTGGGACCGATGGTAGGGGGAGAGGGAGCTAATATCACAAACGGTGACCAGCAAGATAGGTTTTCACATGACCCATACTTTTAAGTCGTAGGGTTTGGTATTTCACATGACTACGCGATAGCGTGTCATTCCTTTGTTATGATTGGTTTATTGTTTTGACATGAGTCATAGGAGGGCGTGACTCGAAGGATGAGTCATGAGTTGCGAGAAGAACGGGTATAAAAGGAGGACCCTTAGGGCCTCTTGATTACCACGAACCATCTCCTCTACACCTCCGGCGATTGAAATCTCAACACCATGAGAAATCATCGTCACTTTTCTCTTCCCGCACTCTGAGTGAGCTGCACCCCCCCTATGATAGATTCGGACATGGGCACCCGTCTCTTAGGTCCTGGCCCATTCTTCTCTTTTGCTCTTGTTTCGCGTTCTCGCTTAACATTTGCACGGTCGGCAACACCCTCGCGTCCATGTTACAGACGGCTGGGATCACGGTTCGCAGTAAGAGAAAACTTTTCACCAGGCTACGGTCGATTTCTCTGCTCTCTTCGATTACGTTTCGCTCGAGGCTGCCTAGTCAGACACGCACACGTTTCCGATAGTTCCTACGATACTTGGGTCTACCCTTCCTCCTCTCCTCTTGGTTTCGTCCCGTTGCTCGGTTACAGCTACACTTCCCCTCTTTTGGCTGGTACCCTACTACCACTCGGCCTTGCGCCCCCCGCGGCTGTCCACGGTCGCATCCTCGGTTACGCTCTGTCATGGTATTGCACCGCCTCCTTGATCGATGTCAACGCCTTGGGCCCGGAGTAATGTCGGTCGCCGGCTTATGTCTAAGTCATTTGAGCTGCCCCTACGGAGATGCTGTTTTATTCTTTTGTAGGTTTCTGATTAGTGGAGTTTCTCTCATTTCCCGCGTGTGCGGGCTTTCTTTTGTAGTCCTTTCGTATGTTCAGGGGAGCTTCTGAAGGGTTTTCTGCGTCTTCCTGCTTGCTCGCTGAGAGTATTTTTTGTACTTTTTTGGGGGTGAGATGTGCGGTTGGGCCCGTACCATAGGGTCTTGGGGGCGTGGCTTTGATCCCATGAGGGAGAGATGCGTAGGTTTTTCTTGGCCATAGCTAGCGCTGCATGTCTGGTTTTTCCTGGTAGTTGTACGAATAAAATGCAAAACTGAGATAAAAAAAAAAAAAAAAAAAAAGGGCCTCTTGATTACACGAACCATCTCCTCTACACCTCCAGCGATTGAAATCTCAATACCACGAGAAATCATCGTCATTTTTCTCCTCCCGCACTCTGAGTGAGCTGCACCCCCCCCCTATAATGGACTCGGGCTTGGGCACCTGGTTCTTAGGTCCTGTCCCATCCTCCTTCCTGCTCTTGTTTTGCGTTCTCACTTAACATTTGCACGGTCGGCAACACCCTCTCGTCCAAGTTACAGACGGCTGGGAACACGGTTTGCAGTAAGAGAAAACTTTTCATCAGGCTACGGTCGATTTCTCTACTCTCTTTGGATTACGTTTCGCTCGAGGCTGCCTAGTCAGACACGCACACGTTTCCGATAGCTCCTACGATGCTTGGGTCTACCCCTCTATCTTCCTCTCTGGTCTCGTCCCGTTGCTCGGTTACAGCTATGAGTTCGCTCGCTATAGTTGGCTTCCTCTCAGCCCGGTTGCTCCGCTCGCTCCCGAGTCCTTCCGCCACGGTCGCATGCCTCGGTTACCCTCTGTCATGGTATTGCACTGCCTCCTTGGCCGATGTTAATGCTTTGGTCGATTATAATTGTCCGGTCCTTTGCTATGTTCGCAGCTTTTCGGTCTGCCCCACTTTTGGTATATGTTCCTTACCGGTTGTGGTTTTTCTATAGTGGTATACTCTCTTTTGCCCATTAGGGGTTTTTCATTCTGTTGTTGGTGTCTACTGAGAAGGTTTTCCTGTTGCTTCCTGCTTTCATGTTCGGGGGGTCATGTTTGTCTGCGGGGTTGCTGAGTTTGCTTCGGCTATTTGGTTTCTTTCTGTTGGCAGGCGGGGTGCTCTTCTTATGTGCGAGATGTGCGGTTGGTTCCATACCAGAGGGACTTGGGGTGATGGTTTTTTCCTTGGTCCGGGGGGGAATTGTTCTTGGGATTAAGGTTTTCTTTACGCCATAGCTAGCGCTGCATGCGAGTTCTTGTACCTTAACAATGAATACATGAGATAAAAAAAAAAAGAAAAAAAGGGCCTCTTGATTAGCACGAACCATCTCCTCTACACCTCCGGCGATTAAAATCACAACACCATGAGAAATCATCATCACTTTTCTCTTCCCGCACTCTTAGTGAGCTGCACCCCCCCCCTATGATAGACTCAGACTTGGGCACCCGTTTCTTAGGTCCTGTCCCATCCTCCTCTTCGCTCTTGTTTTGTGTTCTCGCTTAACATTTGCACGGTCGGCAACACCCTCGCGTCCATGCTACAGACGGCTGGGATCACGGTTTCGCAGTAAGAGAAACCTTTTCACCAGGCTACGGTCGATTTCTCTGCTCTCTTCGATTACGTTTCGCTCGAGGCTGCCTTGTCAGACACGTACACGTTTCCGCTAGTTCCTACGATGCTTGGGTCCACCCCTCTATCCTCCTCTCTGGTTTTGTCCCGTTGCTCGGTTACACCTACGAGTTCGCTCGCTAAGGTTAGCTTCCTCTCAGCCCGGCCGCTCCGCTCGCTCCCGCGTCCTTCTGCCACGGTCGCATGCCTCGGTTACGCTCTGTCATGGTATTGCACTGCCTCCTTGGCCGATGTTAATGCCTTGGTCGATTGTAATTGCCCGGTCCTTGCTATGTTGGCAGCTTTTTGATCGGCCCCACTCTTGGTATATGTTCCTTACCGTTTGTGGTTTTTCTATAGTGGTATACTCTCTTTTGCCCATTAGGGGTTTTTCATACTGTTGTTGGGGTCTACGGAGAAGGTTTTCCTGTTGCTTCCTGCTTTCATGTTCGGGGGGTCCTGTTTGTCTGCGGGGTTGCTGAGTTTGCTTCGGCTGTTTGGTTTCTTTCTGTTTGCGGGCGGGGTGCTGTTCTTATGTGCGAGATGTGCGGTTGGTTCCATACCAGAGGGACTTGGGGTGATGGTTTTTTCCTTGGTCCGGGGGGGAATTGTTCTTGGGATTAAGGTTTTCTTTACGCCATAGCTAGCGCTGCATGCGAGTTCTTGTACCTTAACAATGAATACATGAGATAAAAAAAAAAAAAAAAAAAAAAAAAAAAAGGGCCTCTTGATTAGGAGTTCTTCACGCAATCATCTAAGTTATTTTCCTACAATATACTTGATCTTTACTACACTACCGGGGCAAGAGCATAGTGTTTCTCACGAGCTTAGCGATATATCGTACAAGACAGGTGTCTGTATACCCAGCTGTCATTGTTGGTATGTACTCAGGATAGTGTGATCACTATCGAGGAAAGGGTTCCCCGCTGCAAGTATCGCCCGAAGGGAAGAGGATTGTAACAGTAGCCATAGCTGCTGAGAATGAGAAGAATCACAGGGCTGAGGAAGAGATTATGCCGGACACTACTGGTAAAGGACAAGGATGAGTGGGAGCCTGGAAGGGACAATCGTCCTGGGAACTTAGAGCCAGAAGATATTAGGGAAGGGCCATCTTAGTCTTTCGGCTCATTCAGGCTGAACAGGTATAATGGTAAGTAGAGGGCAATGGTGGCTGGAAACAACGCAGCTGATCGTGGCCTGAACCAAGGTGATGATGATGATAATGGTAATGATGGCGATAGCGATAGTGATGCCGGCAATAAGGGTAATAATAATGATAGTTAGTTGTATGGTCGCTCAAGCATGTTATGCTCTAATGTATTGTCAAACTTTGAGAATATACCAGCCGATGTACTATTCCAGGATTTGCAGATAGAGTGCCTCTGGAAATACGATCTTCTCTATGTGATACGATAGTCCACAATGGAACGGATAGGTTAATCCCCCGACTTATTAATGAAAATAACCCCTTGGATGCTGACAATGATGTAAGGGCAACTCCGGCCGCAGACCCTACCTCCACTTCCAATGGTGTACTTCTCGGACTCTGTTGTGACTAGCTCAACAATGATTTTGCGCACTAATGATTCGAAGATACGGTGAGAATGTTGGGAGCTGAACTTCTCCCCTCTGGTTGAAGCTGATATCGGGCCCTGCCGGCTCAGAACCCAGAGAATCCCCAATGGACGGTTCCTTCCCCCATCAGGTCTGGGGTTTCTGGTTTATTGTGGAATGTATCCTCACGGACCATCCCCCTGTGGCACTGATCGCTGATAATATGAGAATGGGGAAGACTGATTGCGCGCTCAGTATCCTACTCTTCCTCGACTATGTCATTAATCAGACTGAAGCAGCCAGACCCTTGCCATGGTTAGTTGGGAAAACGGTAACGCGTTTGGAACAAGTTCGGCAGATCTTTATGACAGAGAGTGAGATATACAGACGACACTCCATCATCATCGCCCCAGCCAACCTTATTCCTGTCTGGGAGCAAGCAGTCCAGACTTTAATTCCAAGTACTAGGCTCAGCTGATTCAACCTCTATTTTCCATCGCTGCTTAGTTACAACTAACTCAACCTCAGTCGTGACGACTTCAGGGGGGGCGGAGCCATGGATCTGATATCCCAAAGTGCCTACTGAGTCCGCTATCACAATCCCGAATACCAGGTGGCCTGCCAGTGAGGGGTTGAGATCTTCAATAAATACTATATAGCGAAATCCTGAGCAATACAGACCCACAACTCACTAATGAAAATTGATGTTCCCTGCAAGATCCAGCTTACAGGTACCCCAATGCACCATATAGTGGGTGATTGGGTTATGTAGACTGAGTGGCTGTGGACTCAGGCCACAGATGAGGATGTGATGGATAACCAGGCTCCTCCGTCACTTAACTCAGTAGTAGCAGAGGCGAACCGTGAAGATATTACGTTAGAGGAGGCATATGAGCGGATCAAGGATATGGCATGTCTATAGACCATCCGGGACTGGGGGGAGACTAAAGACTCAAATGGGAAGCCCGTAGTCCACATTCCCGAGCCTGTTCAGTACAATGTATACTGCCTATACACTGACAATAAGGTTTCTGCAATGGATCATTTGATTGAGGATGCCAAGAGTGACAAGTGGAATGCTATCCAGACTATTTTGCATGAATAGTGTCTTGTGTGCCATACTACGGACCTTCCAGACAACGATTGGAGCTCAGATAACTCAGAACTTGCAGTTGAAGGAGTCATCTATCGCAATAATTGGGATCGAAAAAACTTCGGCGGCGTGTCTGTGTGCAGATGGCACTCCAAGCTTTGCATTCCAGATTTTTTGGGCAGAGCAGAAGGTGGCGTACCGAATCAGATGGTGATTTTTGCCCCATAGCCAGGTCAAGCATCTTATGTCACTTTATTTGCCCGACCTTGCATGGCGGTATTTCTTCTATCTTGTATCACTCTGGAATTATGTCAAGAGACCGGGATAGGCTACTACAAGTGTTTGCTTCGGTCGATACACCGGTGGTCCTAATCCTCACTCCAGGGCTCAGTGGTACTGGGCAGAACCTAGTTGCAGCGAACTATGTTATAATCTTGCAAAAGTTCTGGAACATGAATGAGCAACATCAAGCACTTGCACAGATTCACCGTATAGCCCAATGGCAGACCCTAAAGGAATGGATCATAAATTGTGAGGGAGGGGTGGATGATAGTGCCGAAGAACTTCACCAGAGCCATGGAACATTTGAGGCAGGGATCATGCACGGATTGATTTCGCAGAATTTCACCTATATGGAGTTAATGGACGCTAGGGCAACTAGAATCCATAAGCTTGAGGTACATTGTGTTATACAAGCCAATGCTGCTGTTTCCGGTGCTTCTGCTACTCAGAGTGGTGATGATGGTACTCTTAATCCTGCTGGAGCCCAGTGAAGTGATGATGGCTGTCCTGGTCCTTCTGGCAATTAGGGTGGTGGTGATGGTGCTTCTGATCCATTTAGAATCCGGTTTACAATTCAGGACAGTAATGATGGCACTCCCTGTCCCCCCTGGGCTGGTGGTTGCAACCCTTGTCCGACTTACCGGTACTAATATCAATTCTGCATTTCCCAGCCAAAGACTCTTGTCTCTAATATTCTTTTGTTTGATTTTATCTGTTTTTGACTTTTCTACTTGGGTGGTGAGCATTTCATTCCTATATAAAGGAGGTTATGGTTAGTACATTCCTTTTATTTTTGGATCCGTGTTTGAAGACTCTTGTTGCCCGTATTGCATCCTTGGGAGCGTATTGGTTTGCTTCATTTCATTGTTTTTCTAGTTGTTTACTGAGTTAGCATTTATTTTCAGTCTGTAGTATAGGCGGTAGTTTGTCTCTTTTGTCTTGCGTCCATGTCTCATAGAGTATTAGATTTAGAGTGTAAGAGGTCAGTAGATAGTGGTAGGGTGTTTCTTTTTATATTTCTCTTTGGGTTTGCATTTTATCGGTCTCAGGGTCAAGGGATTGCATTCGATTAGATGTTAATAGAGGTCCTATTAACTCTGCGAGATTCCTATCTTTCTCTCCTTTTCAACTGCTCTCTCTGTAGCTATAACAACATTTTAATTCTAAATCCGCATATTTAGCTTGAAGTTAACTGAGAATTAGGCAAGTAGAGGACACCTTACACTGAGAAGCGATTTCATCCTGCTTGAGTTGCTAGGAAATGCAGACCCTTGTTTTTCAACTTTCGTCAAGACGTGAAATATCCTTGGCCGCGTCCGAGTTGGGAGCCATGCAGTAATACTTCTTTCAGCCTTAGCTTCTGCTCTAGCGAACCCAGTGCACTTTTCAACTATAAGATTGCTCTTGAGTGAAATTGATCTTGAGACTTCCATCGGAAAATGCCTACCATAATATTATCTACATGTTGCGTATTTGTTTCTGGAGGCAAAGGTACGGGAATACCTTCTCGAGGTCTGTCACCCACACACCCTACCAGCTGCCTATATTGTCCGGCCCATACCTTGCACTTTGTACTTCACTCTTCACAGGATACGCCTATCCAGAAAGCTAAAGGCATGCCCTGTGCATGAGAAGATACCTAGACTAATCAAAGCCAAACTCGGGCTTCTCGCTCTTCTAGTTCTCAGCGCGTTAGCACATGTCAGGAACTGACCAGGTGCCCATTCACCCAAGGATCCCCAACATAATTCCAAAAACTAGCATCGCCCTTATCATTGCGAATCCGAGCATCCCCATCCACGTTGTGAACCCCTATATCCCCCTCACTGTTCCTAACACAAGCATGCCCTTCATTATTCTGCACCTTAGCATCCTCCTTATTGTTCTGAACCTGAGGATATCACTGGTCGTTCAGATGGTGGATCTAATAACGATGATGATGAAGAGGAATACAATACTGAATTCTCAACTGGTAAAGTACCCTATATAGGTTGTGAGGCTGCGATCTACAGGAACTTTACGCTACCGAAATAGAGCAGCAAGATGCACAGATTATACCCAGTTTACCTGAACCTTTGAGCAGGGTAGTGGATGTCAACCGCTCATCTGAGACTGATTTGGCGGAAACATCCTCTCAGAAGCCGACTTACACAAACTCCGAGGTCCATGCAAATAGCCACGAGAGACCCCTTATCAAAAGATATTTACCAACTCAGAACCGGCAGGCTACAGGCCTGGGGCAGCAATCTGGAATGCAGAACGACCTCTACAAGAGGCTGCAGACTGAGCTGGCTTGGCAACAGCTCCACTCTCTCCAATATACATCCTGCCCATCTGAACTAGAGAGTCTACCGGATCCCGCGAGTGCTATATCAGAGGGCAAGCTACCACGCCAGTTATGGAAACGAGAGTTTATCCCCCCAGAGTATTTTCTTGTTTACCATACTGTGAAACTTTATTTACAAGCAGAAGCCTATACAGGCCAACCAAGGCCTTCCGTGGCTATAATGGAGAATATGATAGAGAGGACTTGGGCACTTATATTGGATCAGAGAAAGTGGGAAAAAGAAGAATACTACTGCTCAGAGGATCAGTAGCCTGTGGAACAGGCACCAGCTCTTCTTCCTGATACAATCTCATTAGCGATGATAAGTCCCCTAATCTACCCAAGAATGAGGATCACAATTTCAGCGGCCAAAAGTTGCATAAGCTGAAATATCATCTATTGGCGTATTAAGAGTATCATGTTTCAGAAGTACAGAAAATGGCGGTGGAGTGGTATAAGTTGCCAATCACAGACCCAGTTGAGTGCCAAACACTGGTGAATAATCTTCTCAAGTATGATTCCTTTCTTAGCCAGACGATGGATCTCGGAAGTGGTTCTCAGATTAGTGGGTTTACGGTAAAGGAGAAGGTAATCCTGGTACGTGACTACTTTTCGCCAATGAGTACAGTCTGGACTGCAAGCTGTCTACGCAGAAGTACTTCAGCCCTCGGTGTTGGCTCATAGTTCTTTTCATGTGCATTGCTCTTTGCTGCACCCTAATGGACTACGAAGATACAGGGCACAAGTCCTTAGCAGTGGGGGATTTCTCACAGGCTGTGTTTCATAGTCAGTAAGTGATTTCTTAGGGAAAAAAGGCAGCTAATAGGTTAACAGACGACTAGAAGAGGTACTATCATACATATTAAAATGTAGTTTGCGGACAGCCACTCCCTTGGAAATACACCCCTCTAGTCAATTATGTTAACTCAATCTGGAATTAAATGGCCGAGGGGTAGCAGAACCCAACAATCCGAAAGATAGACAGGTACATGCAAAAGATCAGTTCACAGTATGAGAGAGCATGAACTGAGACTGCTGGGTATCAGGATGAGATAGGGAATGACATGCTTGACCTTATCGAGAGTGACGACAATAGCTAAGCATGGTCTACATACCATGTCTAGTAGTCCATAGGTGAATGATAGTTCAGAGGGGAACGGTAGCCCAAGGTGAATGATAGTCTGAGGTGAATGATAGTCTGGTGGTGCATAGGGGTTGGGAGCAGAATGGTGGTCCAAAGGGGAATAGTGGTCCGGAGGGGAATAGTGGTCCAAAGGGGAACTACGAGCCCCGCCGAATTGAAGCCGGACACTTTCGGCGTTGCAACCTCCATGCGTTCACCTTCAATTTGGCCATGCCAGTATTTTGTGGATGAATGGCTTTTGCTTTTTGTCACAGTAATTAATTTGCTTGTTATACTCTGAGTTGATGGTGAGCATAGTGACATATACTAGACTTTTGGTATTGGTTAGATCCAGCAAGGTAGATTTTCGTTGCTAATGAGTATTTATTTATATAGGTTATCTATCTAGAGAACAGTACATCAGCAAAAAAACAGCCTGCCCCCTGTGCCTCATGTCATTGAGTTTTACGTTTTGGCACATCGTGATTCCTATGATGGCGATATTAACAATCCCGTTAGTTTGACTAAAGAAGATGATATTAATTCTGGTTTCTGCAAAATATGAGCAATTTTCATTAAGAACTCACGGACCTTTTACATACCGAAGTTGAGAAATTTGAGTTCATAACATACAACTTTGTAATGTAAAATGTCTATGAGATATTGATAAAAATAGCTCATATTTTGCTAAAATTAAGATTTGTATCTGATCATTAGGGGATATAATCAGAAGCATCATGATTAACTGGGGTCACTCGCGATTAGCCAAAACGTAAAACTCAACAACATGGCTCACCGTGGAGCACAAAAAACAGATTTTTTTTTTCCTCATGCAGGGTATGCTGGTGCAATTACTGAGTTAAGTACAACGCGTATATGATGTAGCAGAATGATGCTCGTGGAACCTAGGAAACCCTGAGGGCCTCAGAGCCAAGGCTCTATGAAACTGGTGAAAATAGTGGTGGACAGAATATGGACTAGGGAAGAGCTGGTCCACGGTTAGTGAACTATGGAAGAACCAGTAGAGGGCATAAGGCGAACAAACACAATCAGGATATTGCCGAGATGAATCCAGAGGCAGACCGCAGTTAAACAGGATGGATAGCAGAGTGTAAGCAAGAGCTAGGGGCAACATAGAATGCGCAAACAGGATCTGAGGAACATGTGGAGGGGATGTGATAGGATCAAGTTAAATGGGAGGGGGGAGCAAGTAACAGAAGGTGATTGAAATCAAAAACGCGTAAACTGAGGGATGAGGGCGATAGACTTGGATGGGTCTGGGCTGAGACAGGCAGAGGCCAGGGGTAGAAAGAGTCTATGAGGGAGGTGCGAGAGAGTATAGAAGAGTCAAAGCCAGGATATTGGATAGCTAGGACAAGGGAAGAGTGGACCATAGATCACCAGGACGAGGGAAGTGTAGATCAGAGATCGCTAGGACAGGGGAAGTATAGACCAGGACCGCAGACCCAGGGACCAAGTAAAACTGCTAGACCTCAGTGCTAGGTAGTTAACGAATAGGTTCAAGGGGACCTGCAGTAATCAGGTTACTTCAGAACCAGAGAAAACATTTTGCTAATGCTTGTTTTTCGCATTCTTCACTCTACTTGCTTTCCTGCCATCATAAGATCATATTCTTCTTCTCTAAATCAAAAGCTCAACAATCATAGCGCTTTGCTTACACAAGTGTATGGCAGATATGATGGACTTAGCAAAGGCTGGAATGCATAGTCCAGTCTTAGGTCAAATGTATTGGTTAGGAGTCAAGATACACGAGGACATGTGAGAGAATGTATAGCTATAATGGAAAGAGATTGTATCAGGGTCCTTAGATGGTGATAATGCAGAATACGAAGGGATTGTTGCCGCCCTGGGGACCGGAATTTATATTTATGCAACTGTGCATTCAATGAAAAGGATGCATAGTGGAAGTATTAGTTGTAGAATGATTATTGGTCCTGTCGATTGTGAGATCATGAATTCTGATTCTGACGGTGAGATAGAAGTCTATTCTGTAAACTCTCGAAATCAGATTCTCTAGAAGAATAGACTTAGTTATTTGCTCACATATTCGAGTTTAAATTCCAATTAAATGTAATTAGTCTTTGTCCTTAGACATAGCTTCTTGAATGTAAATTTTTCAGGTGATGGCCATGAACATGAAATCATATCTTGCTATCTCAGAGAACCAATAACCAATAATCTTGTAGTGGAGTAGGTGATTTGAGGCCACAGAAGAGGAAGTGTGCTAGGTTGTTGAGGTCAGTAGAAGCAAGGTATTAGCGCACTGGGGTACGAAGGTTATTGATGCTATAGGGAGGGATTCACTATATCAAAGCTTTTTATTCTTCTAGGTATAATAGGGTATATGTGTTCGGTAGAGGGTGTGGGCTTATGTGTTGGGCATATGTTTTGGGTATATGATCTAGGCATATGCTTTGACCATATGGTTTGAAGTGTGGTCTGGACGTATACTTTGAGTGTCTAGCTTGGGTGTATATGTTTGCAGTACAGCAGCTCCCACGATATACATCATCTGTATATGTGATCTATCCCCAGGAATTATCTATCGTTGTGAGAAATTGATATCAGCAAAATGTATTTCACCTCCAATCCCCAATAGCTAGATAGAGATTTTCATCTGCGTCTTATGAGATTACTGGCTCATCATTCTTTGCTTCCACTCTTTTTTTTTTATCTCTAGTGGACTCTTACTTTCTACCCCTATGGCTCGGTTACTCTCCCATATTAACCAGTACACTTTCATTATAATCAGATTTTCCCTTACACAGATCTTGATCATCCTAGCTGATACCTGGGCCGACTGTTACCCTGCAGGTCCGCACTTACACGAGCTTTATTTTTTAGTTCCGTGCGTGCATGGATCTTCACCCTCAAGGTCTGTGCTTTCATAGGCCTTTATTGTTCTGACTCGTGCTTGCATGGATCTTGGCCTGCCAGGTCAGCACTTGCATGGGCCTTTCCACTTCCAGTCTGTGTTTTCTGCTGACCTTTATCCCATGGCTCTGTGCTTGCGTATACCTGATGCTCCTAGGTCACTGCATAGTTACTCCTGAATCCTCCTGGTCTATCTTTTTGTGGCATATTCATCCCCTTGGTCCATCCCAATCTGACTTGAGTTTTCCCCTGGTCTGCACTTGTGGAGCCACAAAACCCCATAGGTACTCATTGCCATGGAGCTTGGCAGCCTCATTCTTTACTTTAGTGGATCATGAGCCTCCAGTCTCATCCTGATTTGGATATCAACCCCCAAATCCAGCTACAATGCGCTTCAGCAGCCCTCCAGTTGTTACAGCCACCCTAGCCTTGGTTCAGGAGCTACTCGAGCCGAGCTCCTTGGCTTCTGAGAGCATTCTGGTCTCTCCTTGATGCTCGAAGGGGTAGTGCAGTCTTCGAGATTACAGGAATACAGTAGAAATCATCATGCGATGTTACCTCCCTTGCTCACTTTCTGCTAACTCTGATATTTCACACGAACTCTTTCCTACACTCAGAATCTTTCAACCTATTACTTTTGCATAATATTTCACTGCATTCTGCCTTTCCTCACCATGCTTTTATTTTCACATACACCATAGTATCTAATGTACATAATAGGAGGTCTCTAGTACAATGTGGCTATTCATGATATAGCTATTTTTTCCCTGGACCTTTCCCACTACCTCCAGATCTACCCGCCTGTCAATTTGGTCTACTTCTCCAATATACCGATCCCGTTTATCGAACACAACCTCCACAAACTCAAAGAAGCCATTTGGTGTAACTGATTTTGTAGCATACAATATTCCTACAACTATAACTAGCTCCAGAATTTCTAGCACTGGAGATTTGTATCCTTGTGGGGTCTGCGCAATCACTACCTTAGATGGGCTACACGAAAAGTATAGTACCGCTTTACATGGCTTCCTCCATTGGAATGAATCCCTGTCCCTCTCTTGACTTTCCCTGACCGAAA